>CABFOW010002853.1:24186-69001 GCA_902141385.1 Timema californicum | reverse complement strand
TATATATATATATATATATATATATATATATATATTAAAATATGGATTTCCTCAAAATTTAAAACGAAGCTATTAACATGGCCCTAAGGCATCCGAAACCATAAAGTTTTATGATCAAAACAAATATTAAAGCTAAACTAAATGTGGCTTATTTTCAGTGGCGTTTTCCACGAAATTATGCAGTTCTAGTACGAAGTAGTACATTTTTAAAAACACATAACTATAGAAAGAAAATCTCAGGAAGAAGGATTAAAGTATTGGATGATTTGGAAGAAATGGGAAAATTCTGGAAGCTGAAAGAGGAGGCAGAGGACAGGATGCATTGGAGGTATAAGTTCACTGACAAAAAGAATAGACGTGTCTTAAGAGAGGACACTTAATAATAAAAATAGTAATAATAATAATGATAGCTAGCCATCCTCAAAAAATACAGTTTTTAACTGGATCATAACAGAACATTCTGAGATAATTGAGGATTATTTTATTGGTTTTCATGTTTATTATTATTATTATTATTATTATTATTAGCACCGCGTCTTACTACCCATTCGGGTTATACGCACTTACGCTAATGTGTAATGGTAGGGTGATTGTGAGATGAAATGGAGGACCTACAGTTTAACGTGGAATCCGAACCACGGTGGAGGCCTGGCATTCCTCACATTCACAAGATGTCTTATCAGAGGTGAAGGAAGGGTTTGATAATCAGATAAATATTTACCGGGACCGAGGATTGAACCCCGGCCGCCAGCATAGAAGTCTGACACCTTACCCCTAGACCGCCAGGTCACCGCGTGGAAAGATACTTTGGTCGGCTGTGAAACCACGCCACGCCTTTGACCCTCCCGCCCACCATCCCACAAAATAGGTTTTAGGCTTACACTCGGTAGGGCCAAGGGCCTTAACCTAATTTAAGCCTAGTTAGCCAAACTCTGGTGACCATTGGGATCACTTTGCTTAAAATAAAAATACCCAAGTTAGAAACCGGTAATCGAATCCGAGACCCCTAAGCTTGCAGCCAGGTGTACACCACGGGGGCACCACAGTGCCAGTTGCCGTCAGCTAATCAAGGGATATCACTCACACTTGGGGAATGAGAATAATATTTTGTTTAGCACTGTGTTTTAATACCTGTTCGGGTTATCCGCTTAAATACTAATTACGCTAATGGGTTATGAATAGGGTAAGGTTGAATTTAGAGGAAGTGAACCCTCATTTGCATGGAGGGAGGGTGGAAAACTGTTTAGGAATCCTCCGTCTCCCAGTTCACCCGACCGAGATTCGAACCTCAATCTCTCCGTCCTTGGCATTCTAGCTCAACACAAAACTAGTGCGTTAGCTAGCTACGCCACCAAGGCTGGTTGAGAATTATAAATACTTCCTGAGAATTTGTCCTAGTTGTCCCAGAAGAAAACTCCTGGAGGGGCCCTAATTAACTATCCCTGGACGGAGCCAGGGCCGCACTATCAAATACTTAGTATGTGGCGAATGGGGGACCAAACCCTACCCTCAACTGGAGGGTCTTCTGGGGTTCTTACCCCTCAGTTGGTTTGAGGGCCAGTCTTATTGGACGTTTTCTAGGGGTCACCACTGTAGAGTCACCCTGTATGTATTTTATTGACTTGGGTCACTCCGACACAGGCAGAGTTGTCATCCGACACACAAACACACCCATTTGGTGGACGCCGATGTCAAATGAGCCAGCCACGAGGGACCAGTGCATTCAGACCTAATGAGCAATCCATCACCGGGGCCCCATTTTACATTCATATAACTTACAATACCAATTATGTTATCAAAAAGTTTTAATCAAGAGTGCTTTACTGTTTACTGCCATCCTATTTTGGGGAACTTACCAAGAGCCACAAGAGGCAGCGTCCTCTTTACTATAATAATAATCATAATCATCATCACTGTAAGCTATTTCTATCCTGTAGCCGGTTCTGTTTAGTGTAATGCCCCTCATCTTCCTCTGTCCTTCCACCATTCTTCCTCCTGCACTCTCTTCCACTCTCCTTTTCTCACTTGCACACTTGCTGTTATCTGTTACTCTCATCCCATCCTTGGTCTTCCTTGCGATCTCATCGCTACATACTTCATATCCATTAACCTACTCGGAATCTTCTCCCCTTCCATAATAATAATAATAATAATAATCAAAAAATAAGGTAAAGTGCTTTGGGGGCCACAAAGTATAAGGCGTCACTCTCTTGTTGCGCTATACTACCGATGGCATCGAATCACGGTCGGGTGTATTGAGGGTGGTCATATGAAAATGGTTTTCAACCCCCACTCCACGCAAGTGTTGGTACACTTCCTTTAAATTCAACCTTCTTCATCCTAAACTCACTAGCGTAATTAGTGCACATGTGAATAACCTGAACAAGTAGTAAGACGTGGTGTTAAAATTAATTACAAATAATCTCTGCTTAGGAATGTTCGACTGTATACAGTAGCCCCATGGCTTCTTTGGTGCTGACTGAC
Organism: Timema californicum; assembly: GCA_902141385.1. Classification (NCBI taxonomy): domain Eukaryota; kingdom Metazoa; phylum Arthropoda; class Insecta; order Phasmatodea; family Timematidae; genus Timema; species Timema californicum. The sequence continues at coordinate 66,517 of CABFOW010002853.1, read as the reverse complement.
AGCTCACAGCTGACTTTTGACAGTCAAAATGTAGGTATATACCTAAATTTTTAATGTCAGAAGTGACAGCTGCTAAACACATGTTTTTGCAGATCATTTGATTCCACGTAGGGATACGTAATTTGGTCTGGTAATTTTTTTAAACTGTCAGTCAGCACCAAAGAAGCCATGGGGCTACTGTACCTATGTCATGTATAGCTATGAAGTTTGTATCAATAGTTCATAAAATTTTACGATTATATTTACTGATAGATATAATCTATATTTTATCTGGCTGGATAAAATAAGTGACCTTTATGTAAACGACTATATTTGTCTCTGAGCTTTTTGAATTTATTCTTCCCTAACCCGTTTTTAGTATTTTTATATATTTATTTATCCTACTACCCGTTCAGGTTATACGCTTAAGTATCAATTACGCTATCGTATTAGTAATCGGGAAGATTGAATTTATAGGAAGTGAGCCCACATTTTGGTGGAGGGAGAGTGGAAAACCATTTAGGAAAAACAACCCCCAGTTCACCCGACTGAGATTAGAGCCTAGCTATCCACATACTCAGCAGTCTAGCTCAACACGAATAGCGCGTTAGCCAACTACGCCACCAAGGTAGAGGTTTTTAGTAAATTATATTGTATAAAATACTGGCGATCCACAATAATTCCCCGTGGACAAGAGTTTCCTTTTCCTGGGCTATAGAAAGACGTAGACATCATTTAGTAATCTTGAAGAGATAAGGAAGGTACAGCATAGAAGTAATGTAACCCTATTTGCTTGAAAGAAGAGTGGGGAGTGTATAAGGGTGAAAACAACAAATTAAGTCATAACGCTCACAATATACTAGACTGCCGCAAACGTGTAGATCAGGGTTCGATCCTGTTCGGGTGCACTGAGGGTGTTTTTGTCCACTATCACTCCACGAAAGTGTAGGTGCACTCCCTCTAAATTAAACCCTCCCCGGGATTCTAACCCCAGCCTCATCATTGACAAACAAGATAGGATGAGACTAATGGCTTTGTCTGCATGTCAATTGCCAACCAGTTTGATTAAATAAAATATTGAATAAATAAATATTGCAACCACTTAATGGCACACGTATATTGATAATTAGTAGAACATGATTATTTATTTAATCATAATGACTCCTATTAAATATCAGCTTCACACCTTTTCGTATATGACCATGTGTGTTAGTATAACTTAAAAATCGAGATAACGGAAATAAACTAAACTGTTAATACTGTAAAATTACATACCGGACAATATTTTGTTTAATTATGTCTTAGTTTTATCCACGTATTGAAAGGAATCATCTTTCCAAATTATATAGTATATTTCATTTGAATAACTTAATGGTATCTTAACTTACTTGTTAAATGTATTTTTCATCCTATTAATTTAATTAGAAAATCTTAATTTAATTAATGTATTAAAATAATTTTCGATTTAAAGGAGCTATAAGAAACCTTACCATTTTTTTGTCAGTTTAAATATTTATAAATAATAATCAATGCTATTTTTTAATCATTTCATTATCTTTATGAATTTTTAATTTTCAAATTAATGTTATATATTTAAATTATTATTCTACTTTATAACTCAAAACAAATTCATATTTTAAAAATATTTATCTATAAATTATCTTATAGTCAAATGGTTACTTTTCACTCTTGTTAAATATTTTAGATATTTTATAAGTATTATCAGCTGAATTAATAATTTTACTGCCTAGCGTGGAGCAAGTGGTTTCAATACAACCGGCTGATGAACCAATATTTACTTTTATATTACTTACACTTCTAAAATAATTATTATTGTGTATTGTTCACTAGTGAAGAGAATATTGAGTTGATCTCTTTCTTTCCATACACACCTGAATATATTTCTTTCTAATGTAATCTTTTTTTTAACCCTAACCTATTAATTTCAATATCCAGATATTCTGTGTAAAGTTATTTGCCACCCTACTATGTATATCCCTAATAAAACCAATTTTTGTGAATAGTTTCCCATTTATTTTCGTTTTAAATTAAGCACTCCAAAGTTCGACCACCGCTTAACACGCTGTAATGCCGGCCTGACTAATAATACTATTTACATCCATTCAATAAAATAAAAGGATGGAAGGAACAACGTATAACATTGTTTTTAATAATTTAGATAAGAAATTTTGACTTAAAGAAGAATACTTACCTTTTATTGAACGTATTAATTATCCTTCTAAGAAGTTGGTTGACTCTTCTTTTATTTATTTTTAATGTCGGCCATGATTTATTTCAACGCATGCACAGATCTGTCAATTAAGTGAGTGGCGGGTCTCGTGCTTGTAAAGAAGCAAAAGAGTAAAGATGTAAATAACTCCAAACTAGCGCGCTTTTCAATTCTGACAAATAGAAATAAACATTTAATTCTTTAATAAAACATTGTTCATATTCATTGGCATATATTTCAATATTCATATTAAACCTGCATTGTAATTGATTTTTATCTCTATTCCATAGCCAATATTTTATCTTTTGTTTTAATATATTAGTTTTCTCTTTGGACTTGGAAGTAAAAAAATAGAACATTTTTAAATTTGATTTTGAAAGACTTTCTTTAGGAGACTGGGTCTTCTTCCTCGGTGTTGGTTTAACATGGAGCAAAATCTGTGGAGCTCTTAATTTAATTTATTTTTGAAGTGAATTAATGGGTATAAATTAAAGTGGAATAGCAAATGGAAATCTAAGTATGTGTGCAAGAGCTAGACTGTTTATTTTTATAAGAATTTTGGACGAGTTAACATTAATAAAGTGAAACCAATTTCTGAAGTTGGTGTTGTTTCAACATGGACTAATTCATTGGTGAGGTCAAGCCAACTTTCCAACTTTGATTTTTTTTTTAATCATAAATCAGAATCCATGTAAGATCTTTCAGAAAGACTATCTAATTCATAGAATTAATTAACATTTTATTTTATGTATAAATATTAATTTTATCGATTTTTTTTCTCTCTCTTCTTTTTTGTTTCAACAATACTATTTTATTTTGTCAAATTAGAATCATAACTATCCGGAATTCTCCATAGGTATGATTGAGATCTGGCAAAAAAGTAAACAATAATAAATCCACAAAAGTTCCAATAACTTTCTATATTATAATTTTTTTTTATTGTAATCCAAATTATTACATTTTATTTCAACAATCTATTTTTATTTAAATTGATCATGTTTTATTTTAAGTATTCCCCAGTGGTCTCGAGTATTGAGAGTCGTCGTGCCACTGTCTGAATTAGCCGAGGTAAATGTTTTTCTTTTTGATTATTATTTTTCTCCTAGATCCTAGGAGTGGCGCCCCAACAAAAGCACAATTTTTATACATCTTGATCTTAACTGTTATTAAGTAACCATATTTAAAAAACACTGCAGGTATACTAGAACTAGAAATATATTTTTAAAAAGGTATTTTTTTCACCACTGCTGCAAGATTATGAGCACGTTATAATAAATACAACTATTAACAATAACAGTTAAACCTTTTATATGCCTTAATGGAGTAAAGATTATGTGTGTAGAAATTACAAGAGAAATATTCACTTTTCATGGTGGAAGAGTGAAAATATATATAGAAAAAATAATTTCAGTGCTTTCAGCAGGTATTTTAAACCTTAAATCCCAGTTCTTTCAAACCAGACAAGATGTGACTGTCACCTTTTACCACGTGCCCATATATATGGGGTAGTTTGGTGTAAAAAATAATTATATACTAAGAAAACAGTAAAAGTCAGCTGTTACTGCTTGTCTGCAAAATGACGTACACTTCTGTCGTCAAACTTTTTCAGTCAATTATTTTACTTCGAAAAAAGAGATCTAGAGACTGTGATCAGGAATAATTTTATGAATCAGTTTCCATGATTAATAAAGAAGCCTACACATAACCCAACCCAGGGTTTCATTTAACCTGTCAAAAGACGAGAGCATTAATCCCTGGCAACATAAAATGCACCATTTTTCCCACAAAGAACTAAGTTCAGTAATATAAAATTGGTGTCAGAAGTGGGATATCCTAATTAAGTTAAAGGGATGATCCTGACACCCGTTGTCAAAGAATGTTCATGCCAAATAGATCAGTGCTTTATAAATAAAATGTAATGGGCTAAGCTCATTTAGCCCGCACATACAAAAAAATCAAAACTAAAATAAATTGCAGCTTATTAACTTACTGTGTAAGTGTTGCGTACTGGGTCACTTGAATCCAGCCAGGCTGGACAAATTAAATAATAAGTGGTTGCAGCAGCCTCATTTAGTCAACTGACACATAAAAACAAGACTGAGTGACCTATGCGCTTCCTTGGACTACGGCCAACTGTGGTTTATTTTTCTATCATGTTCGAATAAAGCTCCCTTCCCCTCCTTTCCTTTGACGTCAGATCAATTTCATATATAATGTGACACCTCTCGTACTATTATTGTATTCAATTTCAGCAACTCGTTACACGAGCGAAAAGGAGGCTTCCAGCTCAACTTAACCTACAAGCAGCAGTCAAGATGATCGTTCCATCGGTCTCTCCACCTCACCACAGATAATCATGTACCGGTAATATCTGTTAAAGCTGTATTTCTAGTCTGTCACAGATTTTAGTATTTGGACTTCCTAATATGAGAAGCTTCAATGTTTGTTAAGTGTAGTAGTATACTTTTTGTCAGAGTCAGAATATTTCAAACAGAGTGTAGTCCTTATGACCTAACTCGTTTATTGTTAAACTATGTCCATACTACCAGTCTTAAATCTTTGGTGAGAGTCTGATTCCCTGTTCTATGTCATCATATCTCTAATGGTTTAACCTTTAATGTGTCAAAAGGGGGAGAATAGGTTAATTCGTGGCGTTGCTGTACGAGCTAATTGGGTATTTGGTTACTATCAGTCTTTAGTTGGCATTGTTGTTAAACCTTTGTGTGGTGATCAACTCGTGGGTATGCTTCTATCCCAGAGGGTTGGCCCACTTCTTGGTGTTTAATATATATGTCCGGCTCCCTTCAGGCGCAGCTTGACACCTTAATGTTTAGAAGCTTTACATTGTTGTAGTCTGTCACCAGACTATTGTCAAGTGTTAACTTTACTATTGGATGATCAGGCAGTAATAATTAGGAATAGCCCTGAATTAGTTTCGTGATAGCCTAGATTCCTGATATTTCTCTTTTTACTATTAGTTGACCAATAGTTCAAGCTTTTGGAAGATTTATTTTGTATCATATTACTCTTTTTTGGAGCTAACCAATGCTAGCTATTTCAGTTAGCGACTATCGCTATAAGTCTTTAAATACGGACTCCCTAATTTTAAAAGTTGTTCAACTTCTTTATTTGACCAGATTTATCATATTTGAGGCTAAGATCTGTAGGGCTAGAGTAGTGTTGTGATTTGTTGCTTGCCAATAATTTAATTTAATCCTACTGATTAGAATTGCGGTAGTTCTCTGCTTTGCACACTTTCGTTTTAGAAAGTGCGCATGTTCCTCTTTAAGGAGTCACACGTTATTTAATCTTCAACTCAAGTATTGTTGTCTAGGTTGAGTGTTAATTTAAGGTTCCTCACACCAAACACGGCAATTTGGTAACATTGTTTAAAGTTACATTGTTTACACCGTGCATTTAATAAGGAAAGTGTGGAATGCCCTCATATATGTGAACATGTAACTATTCTCTTTTGGGGTGACCTGTCGGCTTAAGGGTAAGGTGTTAGACTTCTGTGCTGGGTGTCCGGGGTTAAATCCTAGGTCCCGGCACCAATTTATCTGATTATCAAACCCTTCCTTCACCTCTGACAAGCCGTGTATTAATCACAACTTGTGAATGTGGGGAATACCAGGCCTCCACCGTGGTTTGGATCCCACGTTAAACTGGAGGTCCTTCATTTCATCTCACAATCACCCTACCATTACACATTAGAGGAAGTGCTAATAATAATAATATTCTCTTTGGTTTTTATATGACTCCATTTATTTTTTTAACTTTTATGTATTCTCATTTGTTTAACAATCTACTTTGTCCTACCCTTGCCTAACCTATTTGTATTAATCACCATATTTATTAACAATAGCCAGGGTTAGGCTTACAAATGTTATGGATTGAACACTCTAGAAATACCTGAATTGAAAGCAAAGCCAAGTAACCGTGACAACTTGACATTGTAATGCAACAAATAGAAGATCTTGTTTTCTCTGTCTTGCTTTCTCTTTTTCATCAAGCAAGTACGTGATATTTACAGAAGACACAGATAGGAAGGGAAGAGGTTTCAAGTAAGACCCAGCGAGACTTGATTCAATTTCAATGATGTGTATGTTTTTCATTAACTATAGTGCAATTTAATTTCTAACAGGTGTGATTTTTATTGGGAGCCCTCTTAGATAAACTAGGGCTACTGTGGTTGATTCATTACACCATTAAATTGCACCCAGGTCTTAATTAATTAAAATTGAAATCAATGAATACATTGGTAGATAAAATAAATTACACTTTAACGATTGATAATCCTATATATTATTTATGTTACTAATATACCTTTTTTCAACTAATACAAAGCCTACAGCGATGAATAAGATATCAGTGGAAAGGATTTTTACCGACTTCTGACATAGGATACTCAGTTTACGTTAAAACACATTGTTTGTTTAAAATTTAAGTTAAAAGAAAAATCTAATAATATGTTTGTATCAATTACCGAAAATAAACTCTCTTAGCTATTTTGTGTATACACTTCGATGAGTATTTAATTTCAACACCCCAACAAAATACTAAATCATAGAGGTTTAATGTGCGAAAGTTTCGCAAGGGTTTACTCGTATACTTTAAAAGCAATATGTGAGTTACCTATTAACATGTTTATAAAATTATCAGTAAGGCAGGTCAGAAAGCTTAGAATTATGTCCTTGTGGACCCAATTTGGTTCTTTTTTAGTGGTCCAAAATATACAAATGAGGAAATTACTTCTTTAAAAATAAAACTATAAAATTTAAAACCTGGAGTCAAGAAAATTTTAACTAAGTATAAAGAAATATTTACTCGGGTTTGCATGTGTATATTATTTTGTTTCACATATATTACGAGTTTTGAATAAAAAATATCTCAATTTTTAAACAATGAAGTAAGAAAGTCCGTAAGGAGTCCCGTACCATTTATTTTAAATCATTATTCAATTAATATTTTAAATATTCACAGTTATGAACATAATTGCACTTTGTGGTAACCGTTGCCCACGTAATCGCTGATGTACAAGAATTTTAAAAAATAATTTAAAGATATCTTATAAAATCCTGTATGTTTCCGGGACATTTACTGAAACGGTCCAATATACCCATAACCTTGACTGTCCTGGAAAATCGGGATGAAGGACATAGCCTGCTTTAATATGAACAGCGTTGCTTCTATAGCGTTGTTACATAGTACCTTAATCACAATAGATATATTTTATTAATGAAAACAACGGATAAACTTGTGCAGAAAGAGTTATAATTATTAATAAGCAACCATTGAAGAAGCTACTACAAAATGTACGACGTGAAAACCCACGTTCATTGAGTTTATCCTTAACTAAGGAATTGTTCATATTACCAAAAAACCTAATTTATTTCATGTTATGGCTTATATTATTATTATTATTATTATTATTATTATTAGCACCGCGTCTTACTACCCGTTCGGGTTATACTCACTTACGCTAATGTGTAATGGTAGGGTGATTGTGAGATGAAATGAAGGACCTACAGTTTAACGTGGGATCCGAGCCACGGTGGAGGCCTGGCATTCCCCACATTCACAAGATGTCTTATCAGAGGTGAAGGAAGGGTTTTGTAATCAGATAAATCTGTGCCGGAACCGAGGATTGAACCCCGGCCGCCAGCACAGAAGTCGAATACCTTACCCCTAGACCACCAGATCACCCGATATGGTTTATATATTTATAGATTAACAGTTTCATTTATAGTCCTTTTAAGTAATTATGTTTTTTTAATAATTAATATATCTAGATAGTATATTTAGATAAAACAATTTACCACAAATATCCTTTTACATACAAAATTTCCATTTTAATTTTTTTGAAAGACAAAGAAATCACAATATTTAATAATATTTGTTAAAATTAGGTCTTCTTTAAATCAATTTACTTTCCAAATACTTTCTCTCCAAAGCTAGTAATTATATTGTTGTCACGGAGCCTCAAATAAAAATTGATCTTTTGTACTCTAACAACTCAATAAAGCTAGAGGACACTTCAAAATTCAGAAATCGACCGGATAATCTGTATTTTGATGACGCTAATGGGGTATACCACTAAAAACTTGACTCTACTGTACATCCATTCCAGAGGAATGGACTCAAAGGCCATTTGCATGGGTTTTTAATAAGTTTACTAATTCAAATACTTATAAAATGTGCTAACAGATCATACTAAAATTAGGAGGAGATCAAAATGAGAATTAATGAAGGCAATATTTGTTATTTATATTAATTTTCAAAGCTGTTTTCGTCTCGTCTTTTGTCTCGAAATATTAAACTGAGAATATACAATGTTATAGCCTATTCGTGTTTTTTATTTTTTACGATTGTGAAAGAAGGTTTCAAACTATTCAAATATTTATAGAAGTCACAAAAACTTTCATTAATAGTATAGCTTACAATATAAATTAATGTACATGTCACTCACGTCATTCGCTTGAGTAACCACTGGTTCCCGCACACGACATTCTGTGCTGACCCACCTTACAAGAACGCTAGACTCGTTGATACACTCACTGAACATGCTGCCCACTCCCGGGCACGATAGCTCGGACACGCTAGTCCACTCACTCGGCTAGCCTCAACTCGGACTGGGGCCTTTTTCTGATTGTTGACAATATATACATTTGGATCACAGTTAGGAGTTTGGAATCCTCCATTTATATACCCCTGTATTCAATGAATGTGAACCCAGACTATTCTAAACTTGTGCCTTTTCTTTCAATTACGCTGTCCTCTCTAATATCACTTGTTTTGAGGCTGGCTGGTTACTTGCTAAACAAGGATGTATAAATAGAGAGAGCACGCAGACATATGAGAAGCGTGCCAGCCCCACACTGCTAGCAGTTGGACACTAATCTCGTTACAATATTAAGGATAAACTGAGGTGGGGTGGCTATGTGGTGCGTAGGGGTGATTTAAAGGCGTGTACACAACATTTTAGTTGGGAAACCTGAAGAATCAAGACCCCATGTTAAGCCACAACGTCGATGGGATGATAATGTTAAAATATATTTGAATTAGGTCGTGTGCCAGGCTAGGGATTGAATGGAGATGTCTCAGGATGAGGTTGAATGTCGAGCTTACTTTCTGATCACCATTAATTCTCAAGTTTTGTTTTGTTTTCAGTTTTAATTCCAAGTCTTAAAACCCGTTTGGGTTTTACACATATGTATTAACTACGCAAGTGGGTTAAAGATGACTAAGGCTTAATTTCGAGTAAGTGTACCTGTATTTGCGTAGATGGAAAGTGGAAAATAATAAACCCTATCTGGATTCAAGCTCTGATCTCCCCGTCATCGGCTGTATAGTCTATTGAGAGAGTGACGCCTTATACCATGCGGCCACTACCACGTGTAATTTTTTGTTTAATTATTAATTAGGGTAGGGATAAGTAAAGCAGAATCTACAATATACTCTGATTTGTGTGAAAGAAGAGGATGAGTGCGTCTAACGGGGATTTGAACCTCGACATCCTCATTGAAGGAAAACCATGCGAGATGAACCGGAAGTATGATCTGCTTGTCCACAACTTGGCTCTATATCGATCCTTAACATCGTTGAATGGTATTTACGATTGACAATAATCGAATATTTTCTTAACGAGCTTTCACGAACCTTTACTTATTAAAAGTAATTTTAAATAAATTGTTACTTTCCTTGATGATGAAAATGTAATAAATGTTGTAACATAATCCAATTTGCAAGTCTCTTTACCTTCTTGAAGGTACAAAGAACTAAGGCAGTCTTAGCATCAGGGCAAAATAAAAAATAACACATAAATTGAAAGGAAAAATAACTTAAAGATTTTTTTTAAATGAGGACTTTAATATTAAAGCTATTAAGTGACTAATTTATGGGCTAGTGTTGTGCAGGTTGTATATAGGAAATACACCCGACTTGGCGTGGAGATAGGATGTGTAGACCAATTTAATAAATCAAAATTTGGAGAAAAACCCACCGTGATTAGAATCCTGACCTCTCCATCACTGATATTACAGACTATTTCCAGAGTGACTGCATGGTCATTGATACAGGATCTATGGGCTTTAGATAACTTCAAACTATTTTTAATTTGATTTATATTTTTACCTTATAATATAAATATTTGTCCTTACACTCTTCTGGCAGCTAAACAGTTTAGGCATAGTGGCTTAATTAACCAGGCTATTATATTCATTGATTAGGATTATAGCCACATCTAACTGCCATATTTTTTTAATTGAAAAATGACACCAAGACATGGAAACCGAATCCGCGACCTTTGGTTTAGTGCACCAATTCCCTACCACTGAGCTATCCAGGAATCGTTCAGTACCCAGTTTCATTATTCACTTAAATTTTAAGGCAGATTCTGTGATGGACGTGTGGAATTCGTCAGCTGCATATGAGCGATCATTCAAGATCAGGAGCTATAAGATAACGCAGCCATATTCAACTCGAGAGCGCTTTATTCTGCCAATAGTACAATGACGGCCATCACAGACTCTGCCCTAAAATATGGGTGAAGAATGACCCTGGGTACTGGAAAACTCTTGGATAGCTCAGTGATTAGAGCATGGGTGAATTAAACCAAAGGTCTGGGGGTCAATTCCCCCGTGCAGGTTTCACATTTAAATTTTAAAAATAGCTTGGATATTATTTTAATTATACAGCAAAGTTTAGTATGATTTTGGTAGGAAAACAGTAAAAGCTAGTTATTAATATCACTAAAACAATTTTAATATATTCATAAATCAAGTTATATTGACTGCAGCTGTCACTTTTGATAAATATTATCAATACCTATAGAATAACAGAAATATTATCAATGTTGAAAACAAAAGAGTATGTTTGGATTTTCTCTACTGTTCTTCCAAACCACCTGAACCAATGATTATGTGGTCTAAGGCATCAGAATCGTAATTTATTGAGCTTCCGGCAACGAGGAGTTTTATCTTTGAGGTTTGAATCTCAACTGATTTCAGTGATTCTGATGCTCTTACTATGAATACGAGTTTGAAATGTATCTAAAATAATATTTATCATCTTTAGTCTTATATGAAGTCGTAAACTACCATCTTAGAGAAATTAATTAATAATTGAACAAATGTATTTTCAGGCCTATTAAAAAAGATGTTTTAGCTAATATATTTTGACAAAACAAATTATTTAAAAATTATTATATTTGAAAAATATTGACCTCGATATAATACAAAGTCAATACATAATGTTAATCATTCTCTCCGGTGCTCTACATAGAAATAAAATCATAAAAAAGTATACTTACCTACTTACATCCTAAACCAGACGGGAAATAAATCTACTGTCGGTCTGAACAAAACAAAGACATGATTTTCTTTTCCCTTGCCACATGGTCCGGGCCGCCACTCTCACAGAAGACTAGATCACCGATGACAGAGAGATCGTGATTTGATCCCGAAATTTGATTTTTGTTTTGGAAAAAAGGACGCAACCTATCACTTTCTTGAGCTAGTTTTATCCAGTCCACCTCATTACACCCTATATTTATCTTGAGCTAGTTCTATCCAGTCCACCTCATTACACCCTATCTTTATCTTGAGCTAGTTATATCCAGTCCACTTCATTACACCCTATATCTATCTTGAGTTAGTTATATCCAGTCCCCCTCATTACACCCTTTCCCTATCATGAGCTAGTTATATCCAGTCCACTCTCATTACACCCTATCCCTATCTTGAGCTAGTTATATCCAGTCCACCTCATTACACCCTATCCCTATCTTGAGCTAGTTATACCCAGTCCACCTCATTACACCCTATCTATTTCAGGTTTAATCTAATGTTATCTCTCTCTAGATATTCCCACTGGTTTCTTCCAAATGGGTTTGCCAGGCAATATCTTAATTTTGTATTACATAAGTATGTATATATATATATTAAAATATATGTAAACAAATAAATAATAAAATATAGTCTAATAACGAACTTAAATGTTTGTTTCAATTATTTTTTTTGCAGACTTTTAAACACTTTCACTAAACGTACTATTTAAAAATAGCAATGAACTATCTAGGTATATCTACATTTTTATTTAATTTACTTTTCAAAAATAAAATTCATAAAATGTAAATTAATGAAGAGAATTTTACAAAACAAAATTTTTGAATTTATTTAATACTAATTAGTACCCAAATAAACGAGTATATTGAGCGATTTAAATGCATATAGGACAGTTCTTAATAATTAGAAATCTCCGCTCTTATAAGGAAATTCACCAAATATTTTATATAGTATTTACCGTTAAATCAGTTGTACTTATAAACTGTGAAATAAAATGAAATTTAAAATGGGAATATTTCGTTTATGACTCTGTTATTCTTATTCAAAATCAAGGTATTTAAATGTATAGATCTTATCATTTCACATTTCACCAACTATAATTATTTCAATCCATGAGGGGATTTGAACCCATAACCCTTAGTTTACCTAGTTAACTAGCTACCGATTTATCTAATACGTCAGACGGCTTATACTATTAAAATCTGATTAGTATTTGAATAACTGGAGCTCAAATTGTTTGAAGCCTCACTTTTGAAATAGGCAGGACATCCGATGACAGGTAGATTAAGGTTCAAATACCAGTTGTGTGTAATAAAGATTTTTTTAAATAAAAGTTTCCCACTATTCATCAATGTATATTTGGTACAATTTAAATAAATTCATTCTTTTTCATCCCTAAGACTTTAGAGTTTAATGCCTACGAGAATAGAATAAGACACAATGAAAAGATAATAATCGTAAATTGGAAAAATGACACCTGGGTACGGAAATAAAACCAGGGACATTTATTTTTAAAAAAAGTCTGAGTATAGTTATTAAATTTTACATTTGGCCTGAAAAAATTTTTGGATTCAAATTAAGACCATAAAACTAGACAATGGGAGAATATTGATTTTGTGTAATTTTTTTAAAAACGTTTTTATACACTCTATTAACTATTTTTATAGTGATGACCCTTTTTACAAACAAAGCTGATGAAAGTTTTATCCATCCAAGTTTGAAAGAGTGTTTTACTTTAAAGGAAAAACTATAGCTTTTACTGCAGAGTAGCAGACGAGTTCTTAGGAACAATCCGTCTGGAAAACTTTTTCATGAAGCTAAACGACCTCTTGTTGATGATATTTTAACGAAAAGTTTGTGGAGTTTTAAACACATGGTGGCACTAATATTCACTTATAGTACATTCATAACAACTTGGCCTTTGATGAAAGTTTAAAATGTAAGATACTTAAAACAAATTCGGATTTAACAAGCAATATTAAAACTAGTGTCAAATTTTCATAGGAAGTGCCCTATATGACGGAATGAAAAATTACCAGAGATACTCTAATGTCTTCATGTGTTATTCTATTATAATCAGATAAAGTTTTATTTCATGGATATGATCAATAATTGATGGCATGACCAGTTTCGATAAAGGATAATACGGGTCTCTTGGTGATGTGAACGTGACAAGTTGACTACAACGCTCCTGGTGGCATGAACTTAACTAGGAATACTCGCCTTAAGAAACAAGGGGTTTTTATTTGCCATTTAAATGTATATTAGTGCTATTTAAGTATAGACTACTTCACTTTAGAATAGAATAAGCCTAAAAAAATCTATGATGTATTAATACATTAATGCAGAAAATCCCATTATCTTTATTTCAATTTCCATGAAAGAAAAAAGAAGAATGGTAGGTAGTCTAGATTTAATGTTCTCGTAAATATTTGATTTGTTTTTTAATATACTGATATTCAAATTGGTTGGTTGCTGAAAAGTGTAAACAAGGTATATTTCCTTTTAAAGTTGTTGGGCTACATTAAACACAAATAATCAGCTGTAAGATCTAGCTGTATTTATTTTTCAGAAATACAAGATTTATCGAAATCTACAGAGTAGTATATAGCAATCAATATTAACAGTTGACGGCGTTCTTAAATTTATTCCTGGTTCTAGGAAGCATTTTATAAATATGCTGATAGGTATTAGTAAAGAATTTATAACTTTTGAAATATATTATTTTTACTTAGCATGTTTTTTATATTAATTTTTTATTTCTTCTTTGACATAGGTTGTGTACCCATTCAAAACATATCCAAGGTTGAGCTTATATTAATGTGTTGAATATATATAATATTATTAATGCACAGCGTCATCATCATCATCATCATCATAAATCGTTTCCAGCTTGGGGCCGTGTCAGTTTAGTAAAATACCTCCACTTTTCTCTATCTTTCCACAATTTTTTCTCCTTTATTTTATATATTCTTCTCCTCTCACCTGCACATTTTCTGTTATCTGCTCCTCCCACCGTTTTCTTGGCCTCCGTTGTGGTCTTTTTAATAGGTACTTCATTTCCAACATTTTCTTTGTCATCCTCTCTTTTTCCATCCTCCCTACATGTCCATACCATCTCAGTCTTGCTTCCTCTATTATCTCATGTACTCCAACATCCTCATTACATGTCCATACCATCTCAGTCTTGCCTCCTCTACTATCTCATGTACTCCAACATCCTCATTAGATGTCCATACCATATGACTTGCCTCCTCTACTATCTCATGTACTCCAACATCCTCATTAGATGTCCATACCATATGACTTGCCTCCTCTACTATCTCATGTACTCCAACATCCTCATTAGATGTCCATACCATATGACTTGCCTCCTCTACTATCTCATGTACCATTCTTTCCTGGATAACGTATAGTGTCAAAAAGAAAAATACAGTGAATTATAATTAAACGTAGTGTATACAGGCTTACTTAAATTGATTGTATTTTATTGATAGAAGTTTCTAAACTCTTTTCTCTACTATATAAAGTCTTTGGATATATTTCAATTAAATGTTAACTTTAAAAAATATTCAAACTTTATCTTTTGAAACATGAAATTTACTTAATTTAAGTGCTGCTTATAATAGTAATTAAAATCTGAATCTAATTAGAATTTGATTTTAACACTGTCAAAAGCAAAAGCTAAAATTCAATATTTCCCTTTTATTTTCAATCAATATCAAATGTAACCGTTGTATTTGCGCTAAAACCAAAGAAAACTCTCCAGTAATAAACAAGCATGGCTACAAAAAGGAATTGCCAACATGAACAGAAGATATACCATTTGGGATGTTATATTATATATCTAATCTTTATTTATTCATACCAGGTCTCTTTAATTTCGCTTAAAGACTATGGTTAAACGTAATACTGTTAAACGGTTGGACCCAAAACATTTTTTTGATAGGGAAACTCTTTTATCCGCTTCACGGATGGGTTTACGTTTTAGAGCACCACCATTTTTGGTCCTGTGTTGCATTGGGCTGTATTATATTGTAATTTTCCCAAATCTTATATTTTAAGATTATGCCTCGTGTTATTAATGGGAAGTTTATTTGTTATTGTTAAACATCGGAGATTTACTCTTTGTTGGTTAAATCAGGGGCCACGAGTCGACGTGCTTATTCTTTTAGTTCTAGTTGACATTTTTAACGTTAGTTTTCATAACTATAACGAATGTTTATATTCTGTTATATATTTATATTACGCCCATTTATGGCTGTTAAGATATTCTTTTAACTAGAAAATTTTGTCTATTACTCTGATAAATTGAGAGTCGCCGATGGCGACTAGCTAGTATCCTTTTGATATTACGATAGTCTAGGGTTTACCATCGCCATCTTTCATTATTATTGTTATTCATACCAAATTTGTGTGAGGGTCAATTTAATCATAATTGTTTAAATTATTTGCTTGTCCATTTATGAACCCGGGGAGACGTCCCGCATTTTTGTTGTGTTATTATTCTTCTTTGACAATTGTGTATGGATACAGCGCCTAACGCTGGGCATGCCTCACTCTCTCATAGAGCCTTTCTGTCATGTTGTTGAATAAAAATAAAATTCTATTGTAACCAACCTGTCTGTTATGTATGGGTATTAGAATCCATAAAAAGGGGGGGTATATTGTAATCGTCAACAGAATGCAGCGCGTAAGAATTAAATTCAGACATTTCGACTGTAGATGAGTAAATAGCGAAATATCACAAAATTCAGGTAAATGTTGAACACCCTATAAACAAAGTTGTGTCTGCATGAATATAAACTCAGCCCAAGGTTATTAATTACCAGGTTATAATTTTATGGATTTTATAATAGGCTAAAGAAGCTCAAAATTATTGTTACGTTTAAAACTTATTTTAAAAATCATTTCTGCTTGAATTAATATCAAAATCACTTCTTACAAATAATTCCGAGATCTGCGTCTTAATACCCTTTTGGACCGTTGGTAAAAATCTACCTATCATTAAAAAAAGCCACACAATCATTTAAAACTAAAACAACTTGCTGAATCATGCTTGAAGCTAGGCCACTTATTAGATCTGGCTAATATTGATATAATTTTTTACTTTGAGTATTTAACGAGCACTTTACGAACATACTGATTATATCAGCACATGAATTCTAAACTAACTTAAATCTACAGAAGCCACAACACCCAATCACCCAGCCGTTAATTAATCACTGTGAAAGTAAATACACATGTCACCAATTATGTTTTAATCGTGCCAGGAATCAAACCCGGGACCCTTATTTTAGTAAGCATACGTGCTACTGTCAGATCTAATGTATGGGACATGTTAATATCAAGTAATACTGGCTTGATGAAAGATATAAAGAATGATAGAAGGAACAAACTCCTCTCCTTTTTTGCTATAAGATGTCACATTTTCCCAGCTGCCTTCCTTTTTCATTTGGTTTTAAATTACTATAAAATCCTAGTGTCTGTATAAAAAGTTTTTCATCATTTATCAACATTTAGATGTAGATAAACTCTAATTATGTGCAAAACTAGTTTAAGTACCAAACGTTGCCCGGGAGAAATGGTTTTAATTTAATGATTCTATGTTAAAATTAATTTTAAGGTTATTGCCTTTAAACCCTACATTGCCCGTAACTCTTTGCTTCCGAACTGGTTTTTGATATTTCTCCTAATTTTTTTCCTTACTATCTATTCATATTATACGAATACGTATTCATTACTCTCATAAGTTATGAATGAAGAAGAGTAAGTTTAGAAGAAGTGTACACACATTTGTGTGGATAGAGAGTGTAAAACAATTTAGGAAAAAAACATCTAAATATATCCTATTGGTATTTGAACACCTATCTCATTTCATCGGTAGTATAGTCTACTGTGAGAGTGATGTCTTAGACCATGCAGCCACTGAAGTAGATTTTTAATTATTTAACAAAGATCTAATCAAAAGATTAAAACTTTTAGTTTGAAGTATATACTTTCGTACACACGGGCTACTAAAAGTTATTTTAACCGGATGGAGAATATACACTATAGTTTACATAATATTCGACTAAATTCGCCAAGACGATATAAAAAGGCAAAACCAACATAAAACTCCAAGAATAAATATACTAGACCGTCACGCCAATATTCCTCATTCGGACAAAGGATTCAGTCAAAAAAAATTGGGGTGATAGAAGGTCGCGTTGTGTACGAAGTTAAAGCGAAGTCTGAAACATTCAAAGAGAAGTCAAAACCGAGGTCGAAGATAAGGTTTATGTTGTTGTCATATAGCCCTACTCTTTTAAACTACCCATTAATTGCGTCTATAGTCCATTACCACAACTAAGTTGGTAACGTGTCTTTCTATTGATCTAAGGGTCTCGGTTTCGATGCCCATCATGGCTGAATATTTATCACTAGTGGAATGTGGGTTTCCCCTTTCACAGTAATGAACTGACGGCCGGGGGCCTGGATGTTGTGCCTGTCCTAGTCTTAAGCTATATTATAAGGTACAGTAGCCCCATGGCTTCTTTGGTGCTGACTGACAGCTTTAAAAAGTTACCAGTCCAAATTACGAATCCCTACGCCGAACTAGATGATCTGCAAAAACCTGTGTTTAGGAGCTGTCACTTTTGACAGTCAAAATTTAGGTATATACTTAAATTTTGACTGTCAAAAGTCAGCTGTGAGCTGTCAGTCAGCACCAAAGAAGCCATGGGGCTATTGTATGTGAGGCCACGACAGGCCTAGCAAGCCGGTAGTGAAAAATGTGCGTTTTGAATAAAACACTGAGTCAGGTGACAGACCGGGAACCGTAATGGACGTAAAGTAAAATTAACTGTAAAGAGAAAGTCTTAGAGAAAAACAAGGTACATTATGATATATTATGAGGGCACATCTAAAGGTATACGTGCTTACGTTGTATGTGATTTAATCAATAGTCGGCGTTGAATAAATATGTATTAACTGTTTTAAAAACTATCATGTTTTGAAATATATCATATTTGGTGAGATTCCGAATCATTTCATAATCTACAGTATATAAATTGCTTTTCTTAAATCCATCACTGTTTCCATCCTGTGTCAGTTTTTTATTCTAGCCATATATTTTCCACTACCGGCTTCCTAGGCCTGTCGTAGCTTCATATGCCTTATAATTTAATTTAAGACTAGGATAGACACAACATCCAATCCCCATCCGTTAATTCATCAATGGTAGAGGGTAAACCCACATTTCACAAACAAAGATACATTTTTCGACCATGTCAGGAATTGAACCCTGGACCCTTAGCTCAGCATACAGACACGTTACCAACTGAGGTAAGGTGTTGGATGGTTAGATTTCTTCCTCCTTCAAAATGTTTGGAAGAGACGAAGCCTATTGTGGTTGAAGCAATGGCGATTTGATTTAATACGAGCGAATGTGTTTGTACCAAGGCTTCCTATTATAATCCTTTAACGAAACTACTATCAGAGATCTTCTCCATTTATGGATTTTTTTTAAAGGTGGGCTTACTTTGTGCTGCACACTGAGACAAGATTGTACTTGTACGTGACGATAAACATTTATTTTACTACACTTTGACGTTAAGGGTTTAGGTTGTAAAGAGTGGCACGAAAGATAAGGGATTCTGTCGTATTATGTTACCGTCCCCATTATCCGACAAACACCGTGTGTTGTACAGGGTGAGGCAGAAACAATGAGACTCTTAGTAACTTGGAAATTAACACTTTAATTGAAAAGTACATATTCACTAGCTATATAATAGCAAACTACACACTACACCCTTTACGGTTTGAATTATTATTATTATTATTATTATTATTATTAGTAGTAGTAGTAGTAGTAGTAGTAGTAGTAGTAGTAGTAGTAGTAGTAGTACCGCGTCTTACTACCCGTTCGGGTTACACGCACTTACGCTAATGTGTAATGTTAGGGTGATTGTAAGATGAAATGGAGGACCTACAGTTTAACGTGGAATCCGAACCACGGTTGAGGCCTGGCATTCCCCACATTCACAAGATGTCTTGTCAGAGGTGAAGGAAGGGTTACTGTTTGAAGATGTCACTCAAGTGAGCTCCACCGGACGTCAGACAAACCTCAGCACACTGTTCATCGCTCTTCTGAGCTTGGATCTTATAATTTTGTCCACTCCACCCTGTACAACCAACGTACATTATATAGGTTAGAAGAGGTTATGGTTGAGAGCAATCAGAAGGTTTTTAATTGAAAAATTGACTGAAAGTAGCTAATGTCAAGCTATTGAGAAATAATTACTATTTCCTTGTTTAAACTATATTATCATTAATTATTTCCAACTAGATTGACAATAGTTATGTTCAGCCAACGTTTGCGATAAACCACCTCGTCCGACACCTTATCTCTGTTGGTAACATTTCTGTCTACTGAGCTAAGGGTCCCAGGATCGATTCCTAGCATGGCTGAAAAATGTATATTTGGTAAAATGTGAATTTACTCTTTCACAGTGAGTAGTTAACATCCGAGGCTGGGATGTTGTGTCTGTTCTAGATCTAAGTTAATATATTCACACTTTCACTGGAAAAATAAGCGCAGAATATAAACGGGTTCACGTGACTAGCTCTAAGCCAATAACAAGATTTTCGCCCCACCGGCGCAAGCTGTCCTACTAAAGTTCAACTTTACTCCGCCCGCTCTGCCCGAGGTGTTCGGCACGGGAGAGCTAAAAAATATCCTATATAAACATCTCAAATCAGTTCGAATGTGCATATGACAACGCATGCGCTGTAGAGCTGACAGCAGACATACAGTTTTGTTGGCCTTTGTGAGTAGATTTAAAATAAAGTGGGTATCGATGTAGGGTGACCTGGCGGTCTAGGGGTAAGGTGTTAGACTTATGTGCTGGCGGCCGGGGTTCAATACCCGGTCCCGGCACAGATTTATCTGATTACCAAACCCTTCCTTCACCTCTGACAAGACTATTACACATTAGCGTAAGTGCGTATAACCCGAACGGGTAGTAAGACGTGGTGCTAATAATAATAATAATAATAATAATATTGGATTGTGCCACGACACAGCGTTATAATTTGAAAATATCCATCGGGAGAATGATCTTAAATATATTATATGTTTCCAATAGACAGTAATAATAAGTCAATAATAAGACAGTAATAAGTCGTGTTCTGATATAATCAGTCGGTTCAGAAAGTACAAGTTTAGTACTTCAAATAAAATAGAAATGATAAAGAACCTTCTGATATGTCAGTTACCACATTTCCCGCTGTTAATAGGAGTATGGCTGAGTGAGCTTGATATTATCTCGGTGAATTATTGACAAAGTGCCTCAATAAAACCAGCTCAACCGCTCAGATTTATCTTGCAGCCCACATATACATCTATACAGGTTGATTCAAATGTCTCCAGTTATGATGTAGCGTATGGGTCACGTGACTAAATAAAACACTTATTGAAAGAACTATTAGTTTATTTCATAAATAAACGTCACCTAACATGACTATACGAACATAATTTTAATAATAATTCGAGTAATAAATTAATGGTTTATTTTAATAAATGTATTTATAAGCTATAAATGGTGATTCAATTATATCAAATTACTACAGTTCAAGACTAATAATTAGTCAAAGCTGTTATTGTATTATTATTAATAGCACTACGACTTCGGTTATACGCCCTAGCACTAATATGTAATGGTAGGGTGATTGTGATACGAAATGGAGGACCTATAGTTTAACGTGGGATCCGAACCACGTTGGAGGCCTGGAATTCCACACGTTCGCAAGATGTGATTAATACACGTCTTGTCAGAGGTGAAAGAAGGGTTTGGCAATCAGATACATCTATGCCGGGACCGAGGATTGAACCCCTGACCCCCAGCACAGAAGTCTGACACCTTGTTATGTTATGCTTTTCATGTAATATTGTTAACGTAAAGAAATTATCGTATCAGGTTAATATTTGGTATAACTTAATATTTATATGAGCTGTGTACAGTGAAATATTTATAATACTATTAATAATATAAATATGTCAATAAACTATTACTAATATATATTAATATTAGTAATAAATTAGTATTAAAAATAATATTAAGATTATAATTATCTCATTTTGTATATTTCATATTAATTTCTGGTCATTATAAATTTTAGCCCCATACATTAATTACTTTAACTTAACACTGGTACGCAAGAATAAGAATATAGGAATTTTGACCCCTTATTACTGGTGAACTGTAATGATTTGAAATCATTGAATCATCATTAATACCTTATAATTATACACTTGTTGAAGTTATGCAATAAAGTTTTGATGGTCGAACGACCTTTGGTCAGCTGCCTTGGTCAACGAGAAGATATCAATCACTGTCAGGCCACACAGCTTGAAGTACAATGGTGTGTGCCTTTTTTAGAATTACTTGTGTACTTTTTTAGCACCTTTTCTTACTACCCATTCGGTCTATACGCCAATGTGCTAGTTAAACTGATGGTTTAGGGATTAAGATGGTTCAATTGAGAGGAAGTGCACCCGAATTTACGTGGAGGGAGAGTGGAACACCAATTAGGAAAACTACCCTCAGCTACACCGAAGTGATAACTTGTGTAATCTACCTAAGTTAGTGTTCCCTTATGACCCTCCCCTACATCCCTTTATATATCATTAAGAAAGAGGGGAAATAAAACCATGAAATATCTTAACTAAAGGTAAAAAGAAAAACTTGCTACTAGTTCTTAAAAACCTTTATGTCTTCTGCTGTGAGCCTATACAAAAACTACTGAATTTATTGGAGGAAGCCTAAATACAGCACTCTTGTTCATCAAGCCTAGTCTCATTACTCAGTAAATATGCTTAGATTGTTTATTTAAATTAGCTAGTGTCACGTTTCCCACATTTTTAATTTTCCTCGACACCTTTGAGAGATAGTGGTGTGATCAATAGAAAATTATAACGCAAAACTTTGATAAATGTCGACGTTTCATAACCCCCTGTAACCAAAAATGTGTTTATCTCATTGTCATCTGTCTGTCTGTACCTCTGGCTAGAGCTGAAACTATTTAACCAATATTTGTGATAAAACTTGGTATCTAGAGTGTTCATAACGTCCTCCCCGAGGAAGTTTTAAAATTAGGTGTCTAACCCTAAATTTAAGGGTAGTTTACTGAAAGGCAAAAAGAGAAAAAATTAATTTCCTAGGAATTAGATCTAACTACTTTGATAAAATGCTATATCTAGACACTATTTATTCTTATAATCAAAATGACAGCTCTCATTTTATCGAAATATTGTAATAAAGTTGTTCCTGTTTTAATCTTATGATTTAATAATGTTTTGGTGTAAATCATATTTTTAATTAACGCACCGTAGAATCAACAATTATTGGTTTAGATTTGAAGGTATACGTGGGAAAATCTCGTTTATTAAGGTGGCCCCTTTAATATAAATGCACAATATTATTTTATGCGTTCCTCGTATTATTGATTGACAGGACTATCACATAATTATAGTAATGAGATAGGTAATTAAACATATGAAATAAAATCTCTCTCTGCATTTGCTTATAATAAAACGTAGCTTAAAACACTCGGTACCTTATTTCAGTCGGTAGCGTGTCTTTGAACAGTGGACTTGCCTTTAAACATCAATGAATAATTAATTGCTGGATGTTGTTCTTGCCCTAGTCTTAAGTTAGATTACAAGCCGTATGAAGCTACGGCAGACCTAGCAAGCGGGTAGTGGAAAATATGTGGCTTGTATAAAAAATTGAAACAGGCCACAGGCTGGAAACATTAGTGGATGTGAAAAAAATATGAGGGTGAATATTTAGGAAAATACAAACCTCACCACACCAAACTGGGGCTATAATCCCGTCCGCTGCTAACAACAGAAGACTGTGTTTGTGTTCCAACAGGTGCCGGGTGTGAACAAAATGAATCATTCAACCATCACAATATTACCCCTTTACTAAATTACCGCCCTCTTCTAGCAATGACGTAGCAGGTAGAACCCATTATTAATTCTCGTACCGGAGGGGAATACAGCTAGAGAACACTGGAGCCATTATGCTTTCAAACACAGCGGATTTAATATAGACCCTCATATATATACATATATACATACATATATATACATATATACATACATATATATATACATAGTTGCCACACAACATCAAACATCGTTCTGAGGGATTCCGACAATCCACGAACAACATATTGAAAAGAAAAGTACTCTGAGGACTTATTTGAGAACATCGGTGTATATACTGTGAGCTAAAAAAGCTCGTAAAGATTGGACCAATTTGATATTAAGTATACCTTGAAATAGTCCAATGTTCTTAAGAGAGCTAGAACAGCTACTAGATCTACTTTCACCAATTCAAAATCCTGTGCTCCGCAACTGACACATTATTTACTTAATTATTATTCTATTGTATAGGAATTCGAAGGTTCATTGCTACGCTTACAAAAGTACGCCAACTATCCCTACCTAGATATAGTTATATCCAGTCCACCTCATTACACCTATTCCTATCTGTATCTAGTTCTATCCAGTCCACCTCACCACACCTATTCCTATCTGGATCTAGTTCTATACAGTCTACCTCATTACACCCTAAACTTAGCTAGATATAGTTCTATCCAGTCCACCTCATTACACCTATTCATATCTGTATCTAGTTCTATCCAGTCCACCTCACTACACCTATTCCTATATGTATCTAGTTCTATCCAGTCCACCTCACTACACCTATTCCTATCTGGATCTAGTTCTATACAGTCTACCTCATTACACCCTAAGCTTAGCTAGATATAGTTCTATCCAGTCCACCTCATTACACCTATTCATATCTGGATCTAGTTCTATCCAGTCCACTTCATTACACATATTCCTATCTGAATTTAGTTCGATACAGTCTACCTCATTACACCCTAAGCTTAGCTAGATCTAGTTCTATCCAGTCCACCTCATTACACCCTATCTACTTCAGGGCAGTTTTAATGGTATCCTCCCATCTTCGTCTAGGTCTTCCCAATTGTTCTCTTCCCATTTGGTTTGCTAGTCATTGCCCTGAAAATGGTTCTATAATCTCTCATTCACGTTGAATGTCCTGACCACAGTAATATACTAGCCTTGATTATCCTAATAATAAATATTATCATTACCTATAAAATAAAACAAATAAGATTGTAAGATATTATCAATTTTAGCCAAACAAAAAGTTTGTATCTTTCATAAGGTCCTTCCTTTAAAATTTGGACCTCCTCTTTTCTATCGCTCCTACCAGCTGATCAAGATATACGCATTTATAGATAAAAATTGATTAGTGATGTGGTATGCAATAATTTAGAGAAAACGTAACCCCATTTGCTGTAGGGATAGAGGCGGCCACTTAATTAAAATCCACCCTCAATACATCCTGATAGGATTCGTAAAATTACCTTCACATTAACAGAGGGATTATGCTCAAGTTTTTCCACACCCTTATAGCTTACGTGATCACAAGTTAATTTGTATTAGACGGTTAGTATTTTTGAACCACACGGAGGTTTGTATATGTGATCTGTGCATTTGGGTGAGAGAGAGGTCTGGTCCTTGAAAAGTGAGAAGAAACCATTCACATACAAATGTGAGAAATCCCAGGTTATAAGATGGCCAACTACGTGGATTATATGTTTATGTATTTTGTTTCAAGATATTTATTAGTTATTTATTATTTATTAGCTGAGACCTATTTATATTCAACTTACTCATTGTTTGGCATAAAAGCTGTCATTAATGAATGAAGACGAATACTGGTTTTAGTGCTAAATATGAATCATCTTCAGAACAAATTTTTGTATTAAATTATCAATTATATTTACTTGCTTGGAAATAATTTTGAATTTTTTTAAAATAAATATTTGTATATTATTAAGGAGAATGATTAATTATTTAAGTTGACGCATATTTAGGATCGAACCTAGTCATAGTCGTATTTTAGTTCGTTCATTAATGTATGCGTACCTACTAAGCGATAAGCAATCAGAAAAAAAAATCTTACATAATTAATTGTATTCATTAATAAGCTAGTAGAACATGTGTACATATGTTTAAAAATCAGAGCTCCTTTAAATTCAAACGGACCGTTAATTTGTATCTCTAATTCAGTAAGAAAATTAATTATATTATAGGACAACCACTTTATTAAATCATTCCCTAGGCATACGTCTTGGAAACAAGTCGATTAACTCACTTCCTATATCGATGTATTGTGGAGAAATAATCAAAATTAGTGATATAATCTCATATAAAGTATCCTCTAAATTGTATTTCCAGGGCATATTAAATGTGGCATTTTGTTTATTTGTTTGTTTGTTTGTTTGTAATGTTAAGCAGTGTATACATATGAATTTTATTCAAAACCATTTAAAACTATTTTGAGAAAATTGATTATTTTTATTTTCATCCTTAATTAACTACCCTTAATTTTAGAGTTCGATGTATAATAACGAATATACCACTAACTAGGCAACCTTATAAAACCATAGATACTAAAAATTTGCACTCTTGGAAACCGATAAGAAATAAAATGTATATAAATAAAACTGTAATTTATGTAATCATTTTAATTCGTCGACGTGTTATTTGCACTTCAAGATCAAGGAGAACCTTGAATATAAATTCCAATTTCAAATCCGCAAATCGGAATAGAATTTGTGGATTGTGATAAAGGGTCCTGTTTTCATAGTTCTATGCAACAATTTGGATCTCAAGGGAATGTATATTTCTTACCGACAATTTATTTGGCACTTGTAGATCCTGGCATCCTATTTATTATGAGACAGAAGCAGTTCTCAGTTAAAATGGTGTTCTTAGTTACTAATAACTAGTTACACGGTCAAACCTTGGGCATGGTTAATAACTATCTATCATTCCAGGCCTGTTTACAGCCATAGCCAGTTGTACGTGGTCTTTATGTATAATATCTCATACATCATTTAATATATTTAGAATTCATTTATTTCTCTCTCATTTTATTAACTTTTAATAAAAAAAATATTTTTTTACAAACGAATCCTAACATATCATAAGCTTATCAATTGAAGGTTAGGTTTTGTTAGGTTAGTTAGTACTGTAATAACCATGCCATATACGGGCCTAGGAACTAATATATATAACACATATCTAAAGTGTATCCCACTTAGGAGTCGTCGTATCTGACAGCCAGCAAAAATTACAGCAACTACTATCATATATACATGTGCCAAATCCTCTGAAAGATGGTCAATTTTGGCAAACAAAACTTTAACAGCAATTTGTTTAGCTCTTTTTAAAACATGAACATAATAAAATAAAATACACGTTTGGACCTTTTTGTTTGTGGTAGTGATGTCTTTGAATCATTTAAACAGGCTTTAAAAGCGAGAGCTTCTGAAAAAATGTGTTCTCTTCATTAATTAAAATGGAAAACCAAATTAAATGAGAAGGCAGTAATGACGACATACAAACCGTATTCGGTTGCATTTATGCGCATGTGTTTCCAAAATAAAAATAAACTTTTATTTGGAAATGAATACTTTGTCTACTAAGGTTTATTATTTTGTCATAAAAAAATTGTATTTATTTTATAATATATTTTTTTCCAGATATTAGAAGATACAAGCACTCATATAATACTTTCTAATGTATTGTTAATGTACTATTGAATGCTCTGGTAGTACCGTAAGGGAACATGTCCGGCCATAGTACCTTAATGACGCCTGGCCCTTAGCTATCAATCAGCAGGATTCACCAGCCAATTATCCATCAATTTTAGTGGATATCTGGTAATATTCAACCCTGCCAAATGAGACTGTATAAATGTTATATTATAAATTTGTTCTATATTTTGCTTTATATGACTCTCAAATTACTCTTCTTTTAGAAATTCTACACCCTCTTGCCTGGCCACTGTGTTGCCCTGGTAGCCACAAGTTATCAAGTAATCCCTCAAGTTTATTTGCCTTGAGAAGAAATTTAATACTCTATAATTTTCTATCTTATTGTAAAGCTTGTACATTATTATGCATTTATTGTTTACTAAATAAAACTAAATTTTCAAATTGATATGTTCAGTTTTCTAATTTAGTATAAATGTACTGTGTAAGCATAGTGCAAATGAAGACAAATACTGGTTTTAGTGCTAAATATGAATCATTTTCAGAACAAATTTTGGTATTAAATTATCAATTATATTTACTTGCTTGGGAATAATTTTGAATTGTTTTAAATAAATATTATTATATTATTAAGGAGAATGATTAATTATTTAAGATGACGCATATTTAGCATCGAACCTAGTCATAGTCGTATTTTAGTTCGTTCATTAATATCTGCGTATCTGCTAAACGATAAGCAATCAGAAAAGAAATTTATCTTATATAATTAATTATAATCATTAATAAGCTAGTAGAACATATGTTTAAAAATCAGAGCTCCTTTAAATTCAAACGGACTGTTAATTTGTATCTCTAATTCAGTAAGAAAATTAATAGTATTATAGGACTACCATTTTATTAAATCTTTCCCTAGGCATACGTCTTGGAAACAATTCGATTAACTCACTTCCTATATCGATGGATTGTGGAGATAAAATAAAAATTAGTGATATAATCTCATATAAAGTATTCTCTCAATTATATTTACAGGGCATATTAAATGTAGCATTTTGTTTGTTTGTTTGTTTGTTTGTATTGTTAAACAGTGTATACATATGAATTTTATTCAAAATCATTTAAAACTATTTTGAGAAAATTGATCATTTTTATTTTCACCCTTAATTAAACTACCCTTAATTTTAGAGTTCGATGTATAATACCGAATTTACCACTAGGTAACCTTATAAAAACCATAGATACTAAAAATGTGCACTCTTGGAAACCGATAAGAAATAAAATTTATATAAATAAAATTGTAATTTATGTAATAATTTTAATTGGTCGACGTGTTATTTGCACTTCAAGAGCAAGGAGAACTTTGAATATAAACTCCAATTTCAAATCCGCAAATCTGAATAGAATTTGTGGATTGTGATAAAGTGTCCTGTTTTCATAGTTTTGTTTGTTATTTAGTATTCATGTCAGTAAATAATCGTGTTTATTTGACAAATAAAAAGTACACAGATATAGTTTAAAATATTTATTTAACTAAACATTTAATTTACATACACATGTATTAATACTAAGCTAAAAGTATCTTGAAAATTTACCCTGACTTTACCACCAACACAAGTATTCTTAAAAATAGGTAGTATAAATGGTATTTCGATATATAGAATTATAAACCAGGCTAGTTTATTGGAACTGCCTAGCAATGACAAAATTGGATAAAAGTCTATAATCTATGCAACAATTTGGATCTCAAGGGAATGTATATTTCTTACCGACAATCTATTTGGCACTTGTAGATCCTGGCATCCTATTTATTATGAGACAGAAGCAGTTCCCAGTTAAAATGGTGTTCTTAGTTACTAATAATTAGTTACACGGTAAAACCTTGGGCATGGTTGATATCTATCTATCATCCCAGGCTCGTTTACAGCCATAGCCAGTTGTACGTGGCCTTTATGTATAATAACTTATCAATCATTCAATATAGTAAGAATTCGTTTATTTCTCTCTCATTTTATTCACTTTTAATAAAAAATATTTTTTTACAAACGAATCCTAATATATCATAAGCTTATCAATTAAAGGTTAGGTTTTGTTAGGTTAGTTAGTACTGTAATAACCATGCCATAGACGGGCCTAGGAAAGTGTATCCCACTTAGGAGTAGTGGTATCTGACAGCCAGCAAATGTTATAACAACTACTCTCATATATACATTCGCCAAATCATATCCTCCGAAAGATGGTCACTTTTGGCAAACAAAACTTTAACAGCAATTTGTTTAGCTCTTTTTAAAACATTAACATATTAAAATACCCGTTTGGACTTTTTTTGTTTCTGGTAGTGATGCCTTTGAATCATTTAAACATGCTTTAAAAGCGAGAGCTTCTGAAAAATGTGTTCTCTTCATTAATTAAAATGGAAAACCAAATTAAATGAGGAGGAAGTAATGACGACATACAAACCGTATTCGGTTGCATTTATGCGCATGTGTTTCCAAAATTAAAATAAACTTTTATTTGGAAATGAATACTTTGTCTACTAAGGTTTATTATTTTGTCATAAAAAAAATTGTATTTATTTTATAATATATTTTTTTCCAGATATTAGAAGATACAAGCACTCATATAATACTTTCTAATGTATTATTTCATGAGTTATAATATATTTTGTTGCCACAACCACGAGGCATAAAAACATAATAATTCTAACAACATTTATTGTTCCTTCAATAAGTTACGAAACAGCCAATTATAAAGTAGGCCTACTCTTTGTGGGAGTATTATTAGACTCTAGATGAACGCTACATGTATAACCAATCCCCCGTCACCATGGACATATGAACAGCGAACATGTTGAACTCTTCCAAAGTGTGTGACCTTAGGCCTTAGGGAGACCCGCTCTTCTGTTCTCGTTACCATACATGTCGCCTGACAGCTCCGCAACCTCGTAATACATGTGCGTGTGTTAATTTGATGAATACGTTGTAGGATGCAACCCCCACTGTCTCTCCTGTACGACACGGTAGTATGCCGAGGGTCAATAAGGGGATTCAGGGAGGGCAAGAGGGGTGGGGGAGGAACGGTACTGTCAAATACACGCGAACAAATGCCAACATGGTAATTATTATTAGTTTTCCTTTTGGTTCTGCAGGCATTTCTGCCTGTTGGTGAGTGACAGCAGCCATTTGTTGGAATATGTTACGTTGCTTAAGATGAATATAAAAACATTGTTTACCAGCTTCCTCCGGCTAATCTACCTTAGGTGAAAACATTTAATAATACTTATCGACCTACTTAGGGGGGTAGGGGGGCGGGGTGTTACCACAATTTTTAGTGCTTTTACCCAAATGATTGGTTATCTTATCTCTAATAACTTAAAATAAAATAGTACAATTACTTATTATAGTAGTATGTATACTCGGTACATTTTTCTACTAGTTAACAATTCGTTATTCAGCTTTTTTTAAATTACTCAGCCCAATTTAAATTAAACCTCTACATCTCCAACATTCCTTATAGATTAATATAAATCATTAATACTTCAATATCACTGGTAGGATTACCTTTGATTATTATTTATATTATTAACTTAAAATAATGTTTTAAGTTAAATAAACCAGTAACCTTCAAAGTTATAAATAAAGTATAATCTTAATTGTGTTATTGTAGAAAGGGGTAGCTCCAATTTAACGATCAATATTTTTCAGTCATTTCGGGACTAGAACCCAGGACCCTTATATCAGTGGAAAAACATGCTATCGAGTGATTTAAGGCATCGAACAACAATGTAATAACACTTATTTAAAATTGTGCTTTTTTTATTAGATAGAAACACATTACTCTGTGGTCAACATTGATAACATTTTACTATTTTATGTATTATTTTATATTATTTGTTATTATTATAGCCGCGTCTTACTACCCGTTCGGGTTATACGCACTTACGATAATGTGTAATGGTAGGGTGATTGTGAGATGGAATGGAGGACCCCCAGTTTAACGTGGAATCCGAACCACGGTGGAGGCCTGGCATTCCACACATTCACAAGAAGTGATTGATATACGTCTTGTCAGAGGTGAAGGAAGGGTTTGGTGATCAGATAAATCTTTGCCGGGACCGGGGATTGAACCCCGGACCCCTAGACATCCAGGTCACCTGTTATTTTATAGGCATTTAAAAAGTTACACCTTTATATCACATGACTTTACGTAAGAGTACTAGGAAAGTGGATATAACTTTTCTACTCGATAAACGATTAATCATGTCCTATTAAATACTGTCAAAGGGGTAGCATTGAGCCGAATACTAATTGGCCGGTGGCTGTGGTTTAATTTTATTTTAGGAATTTTATTTGGGGAAGTCTATATTTATAGGATGTGTACCACCCCCTTTTCGTGAAGAGAGATTGGACATCCATTTGGTAGAAACCATCCTCAGTCCACCCGACCGAGATTCAAACCTCTATATCCCCGTGTTGGGCAGTCTAGTCTACTGCGAGGGAAGTGCCTTATACCATGTAGCCATTGAAGTGGTTTGTGAATTTATTATATCCCCAAGTAGCTGATAAATCCTACACGACCATAATAGGCGCCGCCTTAAACTACGACTGAATAATGGCCTTAAGGACTGGACGAATCCTGAATAGATCGGTGTCATTTTGAAGTTATTGGTCTCGGGCTCGATTCTCCCGTTATAATGTAATTTTTCAGATAACTAAAATTAATTAAAATATTGGTGCTATATTTTTGAGAACCTACTATGATATTTTGTAAGCTCACAGGGAAAAGAAAATGGGCATCAGAACAGTATCAAGAAATAAAACTACCAAATAATAAATTCTGTTTTACATGTCACATAAACTTTAGATTGAAATCACGTAATTGGTTGTTTTTTTTATATTCCCCTTCGATCTCGCCTTAAACCTGAGTTACAAAGAAGATATTCTTTTGACCATGTATGTAATTGAGTCCGGGGCCCGTTTATCCTAAGAAAGATGAGCCACTCATTAAATTAAGGTGTAGTATTGCTTGCTTATGGGTTTCTTAGCGCTGCGTTTTAATATTCATTGCTACACGAAATCTAGAAGAATTATGGGTAATATGGGATCTATTTATTTTTGCAATAATATCAAAGTGTATTTTCACATTTTGTCATTGAGTTCCATATTAAACATATCATTAATATGTTTCAACTATTTTTAGTGCTCAAAGCAAAATTAATAACTTTTAATGTCCTGTAGGAGCACTTAAAAGAGATATGGAACAATTGAGGGCAATATGGAATAAGGAGGGCAATATGGGATAGGCAGGGCAATATGGAATAGGGAGGACAATATGGAATAATAGAATAAAATTAATATAGATCGTAAAAGGCGAAATGGTGTACCTCATTTTCCTCCTGAAATTATGTGAAGTCTCTCGTACGGAGACCCATGTTTATACATGTTTGATCAAGGATATGGAGCACGCAGACCTCTCCACACGTGCCACATACATAATGCATGGTAGGTGTCAGTCGAGTGTGCTAGTGAGAATTTCCTTATTCAAACACCTTCATGGCATGTGGCTGGTCAATTGAATGTTGCTCCGGTCTAATCTCTTCAATTCAGTAACAGTAATTACCCACTCTTAAGCTACTTACATTCTCACACGGATAAAGTTGGTTCCTTACAACAGCGTCTTGTTACCGGTCCAGCGTCCAGGCTGTACGTATATGTATTAATTACATTAGTGAGTTAGGAATAAGAAAACTTGAATTTAAAGTGTGTGTGTGTGTGCCAGTATTTTTGTGGATTGAGAATGGAAATATTTCATTATTTACGTTACTCGTCAGTAAACTACTCATAGATTAATATTTATCCCATAAACGACAATTCACTTCAATTTGTCGATGACCTGGTGGTCTAGTTTGGTCTTGTTTCAGTCGGACTTCTATGCTGGAGGTCTGGGGTTTAATCCTCGATCCCGGCACAGATTTATCTAAGTGTAAAGCCCTTTCTTCGCCTCTGACAAGACGTGCTTTAATTACAACTTGTGAATGTGTGGAATGCCAGGCCTCCACCATGGTTCGGATCCCGCGTTAAACTGTAGGTCCTCAATTTCATATCACAATCACCCTACCATTACATATTAGCGTAAGTGCGTATAAACTGAACGGGTAGTAAGACGCAGTGTAAATAATAATAATAATAATAATAATAATAATAATAATAATAATAATACAGTAATAATTTGTCATGTCCAACACTACCAATGTACTCAATTAGAACCAAACTATTAGAACCATTTATAAATATTTCAACAAAGACTCCATCATCATTAAAACCCATAAACGAATTCTTAGCCCCAAAATAAGTATACGGTGCAATTTATCATGTCACTCTCAAGACATCCATTTGAAACCAAATATTTGGAGCCATTTGTAAAATATTTCAAGTTGTTTAAAAATCAGCCATGAACCCATAAATGAGTTTTAACGCCAAGAATATTAATATTTTACAGTTTTACTTATCATACCTTACAATCCCCTTTTAATTATATATTTTATTAAAATTCATTCAATGTTTTTCACTTGAGAACTAATTACTTTTATAGACATTTAAAGAATGTAGAATGTGTTAATGCTTTATTTGAAATAGAATTAATTTACAGTTAAACTTGTATATATTACAATAGCTCTCCTATAAAGTTAGAGAAAAATCTTTAATTATCTTCGAAATTTGTATCCATAATAAACCAATCATCTGGGTAGGAATTCAAACTGTTTGCGATGGATGTTTTTTAATCCATGGCGAAGCTCGTAAAGGTTTTGTTTTTTTTCCACATCGTTACGCAACAAACTGTTTTGTTTTAATGGGAAAGGATGAAGACTTTGAACCAGTCGATTTATAGGAAAACGATAAACTCTTCCCTGGATATTTTCAATTAGAGATTTATCTGATCTCAACAAATGGAAAAAAGTGAAACAAGAGTTTTGTCTCCATTCTCCGTTAATACACAGATGAGATATTTTTTATGTTGTCGATTTGGGTTTATCTACTTTGTAGAGTAAACTCACATAAAATATTTTTTTTTAATAATTAATAGTAAATACTGCTAGTACGTTTGAGTGAATTTACCCACAAACAGTATCGCTTTGTCAACCATGTACATCCCACTAACCCTGAGTGGTAGCAGTTTACCTTGATGGATTACACTAATACTCCCACCTCATAAGCTATAACATAGTTATTATTATTATTATTATTATTAGCACCGCGTCTTACTACCCGTTCGGGTTATACGCACTTACGCTAATGTGTAATGGTAGGGTGATTGTGAGATGAAATGAAGGACCTACAGTTTAACGTGGAATCCGAACCACGGTGGAGGCCTGTCATTCCTCACATTCACAAGATGTCTTGTCAGAGGTGAAGGAAGGGTTTGGTAATAAGATAAATCTGTGCCGGGACCGAGGATTGAACCCCGGTCGCCAGCATTGACACCTTACCCCTAGTCAGCCAGGTCACCGACCATAAAATAGTGAATCGTGAAAGTTAAGATTGTAACATTTCTGGATAAACGATGGGTACATATTTGGTTCGATTAAATGTATTATCCCACTACACGTGTGGTACAATGTAAATATAAATAAAGTTCGATATCCACCAATGCATATGATTATAATATTTTATATTTACAATAATGTGATTGAAATGAGGAAGGCAGATCTTAGGGGAAATGTACTTAACTTTACCTAAAGAGAGATAGGGTACTTAATTTAATAAAGTTTATGTAGAAATTATATGCCTTTCTAATTCTCAAGGTAAATATTATTCTAAAAATTCCAATTTAAGTGCAGGGGCTTAGTCCCAAATATAGCAGTGCTGGAGTTGTTAATTTGTCATTCTGGAGAGGAGGGGGGAGGGATTGGGTTCAATTTTTGATGTCCGTCAATATGGTGCAAAGGTCATCTATCAAGCGTAACTATCATGATTAGCTTTCGATAACCAATTCATTAAAAAGCTAGTTTCAGGCATCTGTATTTAGTAAATAAATAAAAACTAGTCTAATTTCCAGATAAAATTATAATTTATGCTTTTAATCTGCTGGATAATCTGTTGTGTGGAGCAGAAGCTTTGATTCTCAGAAAGATGGGAAAGAAATACTTGTAGAGAATTGACATGTGGTGCTGGAAAAGACTTGAGAAGAACAGATGGAAAAGCAGGGCGGTGAATGAAGAAGTCCTAAGTAGAGTTGGTGAGAAAAGAACAATTTTGAATGTAATTCCTCGGTGCAGAGCAAACTGTATCAGACACATCCTTATGGGGGAACTCTCTTTTCACGACGTCATAGAAGGAAAGATTGAGGGAAATGGGAGCTTAAGAAGAAGGAGGATTCAACATATTATATGACTTGAAGGAAAGAGGGAAATTATGTGAGCTGAAAGAGGAGGCAGAGGAGAGGGTGCATTGGTGGTCTAAGTTCACTGACAAAAGGAATGGACATGTCGTGAGACAGAACACCTAATAATTCTGAGCCATAGCACCGCTCCAACCTCGAAACCAAAGCTGGGGCATCGTTACGATCCACTCCGTTCCAATTTCATTTCATCCCCGTTTAAGTGTCCAGAATTCTAAATAATGTTCAATACCGGCTATGACTTTTCAGATTAGGAATATATTTTATTAAAACAAAATTCAATAAGTGTTATTGGGTTAAAATAAAAGCATAAATAGTCAGTAAAAAACAAAGCTATCCAACCTCCGTCTTGAAAAATACCTATTATGGTCACCGCAATTGTATTTTCCCAATCAGCTTCTCAAATTGATCGAATAGAATCCATAATCACTTCCACAATAACCTCTAGAAGGACACCACGTGCCCACAGGAACGTGTTTAGAATTTAATCCGCATGGTAATTGACATCAAAAACACCCGGCACATTCTCTTAGGGGTGTGTTTAGATAACGGGGGTGTACAGTAGTAGGAGAACATCGTAAGTTCACTAAAGGGAGAAACGTCGTATCAAAAGCGCACAAAGATGTAGAGAAGTATCGCATAGGGAAAAAAACTGCATAACGTGGAAAAATTGCAGATATATATTGAAAGCTACCACCTTACTTCTACAATAATAGCTAGGTTAAGTTAGGTTGTGTTGATAATTGGATAATTCTTGAAACTGACAATACGTCTCGTAATTTCTGAAAGATATAGATTCTAGTGGTGTGGCCTTATGGAGCTCAAAGACTACAAACAATGGTGCGCTGCACCTAACTTGTGCACTTCTGGTATACTCAAAAATAAGTACAAAAGTTCAGCTCGTGCGTTTTCAATACATACGCCATCAACACTACCAGAAAAAAATCACCGAAACATGATATAACGTGTATCACTTCACTATACTATAAAGACACATGGCTGACTCACTCACTGACGCTAATGTTTACCCACTTACATATGAGCTAGAAACATGAAATTTGGTAAACTTATAGCTTCTAGCATGTAACAAAAGGGAATATTCCAAAAAGTTTAAAAAATTAATTTTTATCCCCCGAAAACTTTCAAAATGGTGGAGCAACTTTAAATTCGGTGCGGACCTTTCTTTGGAGGCCTCTTTTGGCTAAACTGTAAGACCTGTCAAAAAACAGATTACACCAGAACTAGATTTTTATTTTTGGTAATTCTTTCAAATTTCCAAACATTTCTTAACTTTCTGACACACTTATGGGACAGCTAGAATCATAATATTGTAAAAATAAATCAACGTTAAAAACAACGCTGGAATTACATTAGTTTACACTCACTGGGGGTTTGGGGGCGGAGCCCACAACGAAAAAAATGAGTTTACTCTTATATTCAATAGGAAACTCTAAAAAGAGACAGAGTGGGGGAAGGATATAGGAAGATGGAGGCATTTTACTAAACTGATCCGGCCACAGGCTGGAAAAAGTTATTATTAATATTATTATTATTAGCACCGCGTCCTACTACCCATTCGGGTTATACGCACTTACGCTAATGTGTAATGGTAGGGTGATTGTGTAATGAAGGACCTACAGTTTAACGTGGAATCCGAACCACGGTGGAGGCCTGGCATTCCTCACATTCACAAGATGTCTTGTCTGGAAAAAGTTGATGATGATAATTATTCAATAAATAATGACCCACCTCGCTGGTCAGATGGTCTACCGGGCTACGCTTACAATGTGTTAAATGATGAAGACCGGGATATCAGGTTTTGATCCTGGTCGAGTGCACTGGGAGTGGTTTTCTTTAAATGGTTTTCCACGCTCTACTGCAAGCAAATGTGGGTACACGTAATCTATATTTTAAAATGTCAATCCTTTCACACATTAGTATAATTAGTTGATATGCATTCAATCTGAACATGTAGTGAAAGGTGGTGCTAGTCCAGTAAAATGACGTCAGGGTTGTTTTTAACTTCACAGAGTATTACTACACCTCAGGACTATGCACACTTTATCAGCGCTAACGGAGGCTGGGTTTAGGAAGGTAGAGTCTGGAGGAAATGAGCTCACATTTTCATGACGTAATAATAAGAAACTATTTATGAAATAAACACTCTCAATACAGACTACCAGTATTGAATTATTATTATTATTATTATTATTAGCATTGCGTCTTACTACCCGTTCGGGTTATACGCACTTACGCTAATGTGTAATGGTAGGGTGATTGTGTGATTAAATGAAGGACCTACAGTTTAACGTGGAATCCGAACCACGGTGGAGGCCTGGCATTCCTCACAATCACAAGATGTATTGTCAGAGGTGAAGGAGGGGTTTGGTAATCAGATAAATCTGTTCCGGGACCGAGGATTGAACCCCGGCCACCAGCACAGAAGTCTGACACCTTACCCTTAGACCGCCAGATCACCACACCAGTATTGAAGACCTTGGCTACACATCACTTAAAAAAACAGAGGAGCATGACATATAGTCTTCACTTCCATCGATGGTTGACTAGATTGCGTTAGAATTCTCGTAAGTCCAACTAAATCGGGTGTAAACAAAGCTACCCCATTTAGTCAATTAAATAATCACGTCAATATCTTGGCAATTAACGGAATAATCTATGGAGTGTAGATGGATAAAGTGTTTGAAGAATAAGTGCAACCACACTAATGTTAAGAGTCGGTTGAAAAACATAGACCTGGTAAACGTGAATGTTAGCTAAGCCCTCAAACAATATTGAACTGTTATTGCTTGTGACAGAGAGGCCTTTTTCTCTCTCTACTATGCCACAGCCGAAAATAATAGGTTCTGCTAGTCGGTAAATTAAAAATAACTATTACATATATTTAAAAATTATGTAATTCCACCACTTATTATCTGCTCATATTAAAAATTGTTTTTCTTTAACATATTATAAATATTTCATTGTGTGAACCTCATATGAATATCTAGATTTAAATTTCACCCCCATGCATAAATTAATTTATGTTAACAATAGTACATGAAAAGCACAAAATATCAAGTTTGAACATTTATAGCTCTTTAACTGTGATGATTTAAAATTATGTAATCACTAACTATAACTTAATTAACTAAAAACTTGTTAAGTTTGTTTAATAAATTTGTTACTGTCGTATATGTGTTGACACCTGTGATTTGGCCCATGATAATAATGGCGAGAAGTCATCCTAAAGGCTATCTTTTTGTAATTGTTTTTCATTATCACATCTCCCTACGTTTTTAGGTTTTTATAGATGTACTCAATTCGTTAATATGTT
The DNA here is from genome assembly GCA_902141385.1 of Timema californicum. Classification (NCBI taxonomy): domain Eukaryota; kingdom Metazoa; phylum Arthropoda; class Insecta; order Phasmatodea; family Timematidae; genus Timema; species Timema californicum. The sequence goes on along the minus strand of CABFOW010002853.1, from coordinate 27,591 downwards.
ACGGATTATGAGGGTTGGATTTAGAAGAAATGTACCCACATTTGTGGGAGGGTGGAAAACCATTTAGTAAAAATCAACCTCAGTAGACTCGACTGGGATTTGAACTCAGATATTCCACATAATTGGAATGCCAATATATTGTGAGAGTGATTATTTAGACCAGTGTTATTCAACTTTTTCTTTCTATTGACCCCTTTGAAGAGATAAGTATTGTGAGCATAAACAAAATTTAACTCGAGATTTTGATAAATGTCAACGTTTCATGAACCCCCCTGAAACAAAAAAAGGTGTATTTCGCAATGTCGTCTGTCTGTCTGTCTGTACCTTGGGCTGGAGCCGAAACTATTTTATCGATTGGGCTGAAACTTGTTATCTTGTGTTTTCATAACGTCACCCTGAGGGTTTTTTAAATTAGATGTCTAACCCTAAATCTAGAGGGAGTTTGTTGAAGGGAAAAATTAAAAATAAATTGTCTCAAAATTTGCTCTAACCATTTTGATTAAATTTTATATGTTGACATTGTTTATCATTATAAACAAGATGGCAATTCTCATTTTCTCATGAAAATTACTTTGAGGTTACTTTAGATGGGTAAATTTTCCAATTTTCATAATTTCACCGCAAATGTTTGAGAAACGAAATAGTTTGCCATTGTAAAGTTGTAGTACTATTAAAGATGCACATCATTTATTTGAAATTTATTTTTACATAGCCAATAATTTCGGAGATATAAACATATATATGTACTTTTTAATTCAGTTCTTTGAAAATTAATATGATTTTTATGATCTTTGGGGGATAAAGATGTTTCTTTTTTCTAAATTTTTCTGTAATAGTGTTACTAGTTCTTAATGCCATAGAGTAAGTAGCAGTGTATATTATTTCATTAATGATCTTTGGTGTAGTGTTTCTACAATAATTTATAGACCTATTATTAATTTTCACAAATATTACACGTTTTTAGTAAAAGTCTATTTTAAGATAAAACGGGAGAAAGTATGTACGGTGCGTGGTGTTTAGTTTGTCCATGTAACCCGAGATGTAATTTATATTCATCTTTGTACTCCCAAAGTTGTTGTTGCAAGCTATATATATTCTATAATCAACATCCTTGGGGTGGCAAGAAAGAGTGAGAGAGAAGGAGAGAGTAAAAAAAAGATGCTCCAAGATCACATTTTGCTGCATCCAAGTCGCTTATGAATAACCCTAAATCTGGCCTTGATTATTCTCTGTTTATCATGAAATAATATATAATTATGTATTTAAATTTTACGTACCCTCTCAGATGTATTCAAGTATCCACGGGCAAGTTGGATACCACCCTCTTAGACCACGTGACCACTGAGGTGGGCGATATTTTTTCTATAAAGATCCTCTGGAACACATACTATTAGCAAAATGTTAGCTAAACGCATACAAATAAACTGGTACAGCCCAGGGTTTCCAAAACTTGTTAGCCCTTGTTTACACTAATATTATGAACATATTTTAAAACTGACACCAGCCTCAATGGCGGCTAGATAGGATCCGATACAATACCAAAGGCATGAAAAGAGACAAAATAGTTTCCTTACCTTGACTGTTAATTTAATAGTAGGCCTATAATAATTATTATTATAACTATTATTGTTAGGTGTTTTGTCTTACGACAAGTCCATTCCTTTTGTCAGTGAATTTGACAGCCAATGCACCCTGTCCTCTGTCTCCTCCTTGAAACACAAGAACTTTCTTATATCCTTCAAGTCATCCAATATTTAAATACTCCCTCTTTCTAAGCTCCTCTCTACCTCAAACAAAGACGTTGTGGAGAAGACTAGGATAAACACCATGAAGAGTGAATATATTCCTTCCAGTGATAATACTGAGATTTATAAGGATCAGAGTTTATATCGTTCGAGGTTTACTTGAATGGGATTTAAGTCGGGTTTTTTTTAATTGTGCAATTTTCCGGTTAGTTGTACGATAGCAAAGTAGGTAATGAAATGGTTGGATACTATTTATATTTAAAATCAACATATTTGAAATTACCAATGAATAGAGTCTGAAATAATAAAACTAAAAATGTATGGTTTTAATATTGTAGATAAAACTTTTAAATAAAGTAATATTAATACACACATACACTTATCAATTTATTTTTAAGGTGACCTGGCGGTCTAGGGGTAAGGTGTCAGACTTCTGTGCTGGCGGCCGGGGTTCAATCCTCGGTCCCGGCACAGATTTATCTGATTACCAAACCCTTCCTTCACCTCTGACAAGACATCTTGTGAATGTGGGGAATGCCAGGCCTCCACCGTGGTTCGGATCCCACGTTAAACTGTAGGTCCTTCATTTTATCTCACAATCACCCTACCATTACACATTAGCGTAAGTGCGTATAACCCGAACGGTTAGTAAGACGCGGTGCTAATAATAATAATATATTATGTTCTACCTTTCTTGTAAATTAATGAATAGATAAATCTTAAATTTATAATTACTGTATACGTTGTCCGACAATTCAGCTTGGTCATCAAAACGTCTAGCTTCTGTGTTAAGGGTCCCGGGTTCAATTTCCGACATGCTATATATATATATGTATATGTATATATATTCACCATATATATATATATATATGGTGAATTACCAGCCTAAGAAATGATGTTGAGAATTTCATAGTAGTGGGATGTCGGTGCTTGAATGTGAGGGTTCAATCTGTACTGCAACTTCAAGAGTGACTTTCCTCTGTTTTAGTTATCCTTCCGCGAAAATGCAAGTACACTTCCTATAAATATAACCATCCTCATTCCTAGCTATTTTATAAGCGTATAACCCGAACGGATAGTAGGACGTGATGATAAGAAAAAAATCAATTTCCGTCCTGAGTTATAGCAGTAGAATCTTGGTCTCAGAACTGATGATTCTTTAGTATTGTACAAGAGTTTGTAAACTGGCAAATTATCATACAAACAATTAGGGATGTACAAGTATCACTTTTTAAATACCAACCAAGGTCGAAGTGAACCTTGAAATATCGGAAGCATAGTAAAAGCTCAGCTCAAAGAAAAGGGATCTTTTCTCTGTCACATAACCATATTTTTAATATTTATAAGAGAATAATGTTCAAATCATAGAAAGTGACTCTATTTTCGACTTCAATGGTCAAATTTTAAAACTTCGTACACCCCTACAAACATACTTCATCCAAATTGAACTGACATCAAAGGAAATTTCAAAGTTAACACGAGATCAGCATCTGTTTGAAGCAGGTAGTTACCAAATGTAAGCCAGCATACTCTATTTCACACAGTGGCGAGCTTCCAAAGCACAGCTTAGAATGTGAAACAATCACCGGTTAACAGAAGAGCAACTTCAGAGTGTAGAAGGGGGGGGGGGGCTTGGGGGTTGAAAGCAGACTACCCCAAA
>CABFOW010002853.1:8873-24137 GCA_902141385.1 Timema californicum | reverse complement strand
GGGGGGGGGGGGCTTGAGGGTTGAAAGCAGACTACTCCAAACCGACTTTGAAATGGCATGCATACAAATATTTCAATTACTTCAAGTAATTAAATGCATGAATTATCAAAGAGTTAACATCATTTGGAATTATTTTCCAAGAAAAAGATATTACAGTCTAATTTTGACAGTTAACACCTTTTTGAATAGAAACATATCTCAACATTATTTTTAATACAATTTTGTGATGGTGAAAATTATTGGCCTTCAGATTATGATAAATATTTAATTTTATGTGCCACTGAACACAAAAGAGTTGATCTTTTAATTAGGTCCATCTCCATGTCATGTTAGTCTGTTTTCCCATCTGTCTATTCGTCTGTCTGATACAAATTGATGGAACTTTATAATTAGATGTTAAATGGTCTTATATCGCTATCCTTTCTATTTTTATTCCATCCTCCAGATTAAGGGTGGTTTAGTAAATATTGATTTTACAAAACTATAATCTTTTCAAATATAACTTTAGTTATATTATTTAAAATTAATATCTGGGGAGTGTCTGACCCAACATTTAGAACTAAATACTTTTTGTGCGGTAGGATAAATTGTTTAAAAAAGTACCTTAGTGAAAAGAGTTATTCTAAAAGTTAAAGTTTATCTAAAATGGCACAAAGGGTTTCGTATAAAATGAATATTTTAGCACAGTTATATATAAATTATTTTGTTCATGAAAATATTTTAATAAGTGTTGTTTACTGTTGAATAACTCAAAAAATTTAGATAATTTAAAAATGATCATAGCGATTTGATTTAAATTGCATATCTGGTAAATTTCTTAATTACTTACTTATTTACTCTATGGCATATTGAGCTTAAAATTTCATAGAGGCAAATAAATAATTACGCAACCCATCTCTCTCTTGAGCTAGTATTATCCAGTCCACCTCATTACACCCTAACTTGAGCTAGTTCTATCCAATCCACCTCATTACACCCTATATCTATCTTGAGCTAGTTCTAACCAGTCTCCCTCATTACACCCTATCTCTATCTTGAGCTAGTTCTAACCAGTCTCCCTCATTACACCCTATCTCTATCTTGAGCTAGTTCTATCCAGTCCACCTCATTACACCCTATCTTGAGCTATTTCTATCCAGTCCACCTCATTACACCCTATCTTGCGCTAGCTCTATCAAGTCCACCACATTACACCCTATCTTGAGCTAGTTCTATCCAGTCAACCTCATTACACCCTATATCTATCTTGAGCTAGTTCTATCCAGTCCACCTCATTACACCCTATCTCTATCTTGAGCTAGTTCTATCCAGTCCACCTCATTACACCCTATCCCTATCTTGAGCTAGTTCTATCCAGTCCACCTCATTACACCCTATCCCTATCTTGAGCTAGTTCTATCCAGTCCACCTCATTACACCCTATCCCTATCTTGAGCTAGTTCTATCCAGTCCACCTCATTACACCCTATCCCTATCTTGAGCTAGTTCTATCCAGTCCACCTCATTACACCCTATCCCTATCTTGAGCTAGTTCTATCCAGTCCACCTCATTACACCCTATCCCTATCTTGAGCTAGTTCTATCCAGTCCACCTCATTACACCCTATCCCTATCTTGAGCTAGTTCTATCCAGTCCACCTCATTACACCCTATCCCTATCTTGAGCTAGTTCTATCCAGTCCACCTCATTACACCCTATCCCTATCTTGAGCTAGTTCTATCCAGTCCACCTCATTACACCCTATCCCTATCTTGAGCTAGTTCTATCCAGTCCACCTCATTACACCCTATCCCTATCTTGAGCTAGTTCTATCCAGTCCACCTCATTACACCCTATCCCTATCTTGAGCTAGTTCTATCCAGTCCACCTCATTACACCCTATCCCTATCTTGAGCTAGTTCTATCCAGTCCACCTCATTACACCCTATCCCTATCTTGAGCTAGTTCTATCCAGTCCACCTCATTACACCCTATCCCTATCTTGAGCTAGTTCTATCCAGTCCACCTCATTACACCCTATCCCTATCTTGAGCTAGTTCTATCCAGTCCACCTCATTACACCCTATCTCTATCTTGAGCAAGTTATATCCAGTTCACCTTATTACACCCTATCTCTATCTTGCGCTAGCTTTATCAAGTCCACCTCATTACACCCTATCTTGAGCTAGTTCTATCCAGTCCACCTCATTACACCCTATCTTGAGCTAGTTTTATTCAGTCCACCTCACTACACCCATCTCTATCTTGAGCTAGTTCTATCCAGTCCACCTCATTACACCCTATCTAGAGCTAGTTTTATTCAGTCCACCTCACTACACCCTATCTCTATCTTGAGCTAGTTCTATCCAGTCCACCTTATTACACCCTATATCTATCTTGTGCCAGCTATATCCGGTCCACCTCATTATTCCCTCTTTCAGCTCAATTCTAATGTTATCCTCCCATGTGCATCTAGGTCTTCCTCGTGGCTTCTTCCCATTGGGTTTGACGTTATTACCCTGAACAAGGTTATGAATTCTTCCATTCACACTTCATATCCTACCCACTATAATCTTCAAGATTTGATCATCCTTATTAGGTTTTTTGATGAGTATATGGTAGGTAGTTCAACATTATGTAACCTCCTACACTGCCAAATATCTTCATCGCTTTTTTGGATTTAATCTTTTTTTAAGTAGGCTACCTTGTTTTCGAACATTCGGAATTGTTTTTAGTCGTGTAAGATAAGAGACCGTGTTTCACAACATAAAAAACTAGTAAATCTATTATTATGAATACTCGTATTTTCAAATTTCTTGACAGCTGGCAAAACATCGACATTTTACTAACAGAGTAATAACACGCATTTCCCGACTTTATTATTTTTCTGATCTACATTCTAATATCGTTATTTCTAATTAAAATTGTCCCTAAATATTTAAACTAATAGTTGACATCACCCAAATTCGGATGACATATCATCTTTTTTTTTGGTACGTCACTTACAATGCTCATGAATACATAAACTCTTTTCATGATTTCCTTGTTGTAGAAATGTGTATTTAAGAGGGTATAAAAAACATATTTTTAATTTTTTGATTAAAGTTTATATTTTCATCGTTATTGTCATTTTTTAGTCATATGTAGGTATTTTTGAAACATTTCATGGCATTAATTTTGAATAAGTAAGCTTTTAAATATTATCGATATTGAATAATTTCACTATTAATCATATATTTTTTCAAACTCATTTTTCGGAATGAGAAGATAATGTGGACAATGAATGTACTATCCTTTTTGCATGTTTGGTTGTAAAATTTATATTCCTGATGACACACTGCAAATACGTTAGAGATGGTTGCTTTAGGAGGGAGTAGGTATTTTTATATTCTATTTATTCTAGACACTTAACGTGCACTTTATGAACTGACTTATTATATCAACACACGTGAATTTCTACGAGCATGAATCAAAGAGCCTAACAGTTTTTGTCGGGAAAGGTATTTTCACACACCATCCATGGTTATTTTACATGACACAATAGACATGGCACTGATGGATTTACTTCCCCTTCAAAGGAAGTTGTGCAACGGATTTTTATTGCTCAGAAAAAAAACCGCTGACCACGGCTGAGGTTGAACACTCGATGATCGAGTCCTGGGTCGAGCACTTTATCTGAAGACCACCAAGGTCAACCCAGGAATAGCTAATACTTCTGGAGAAGATATTAATTAGTAAATCAATGTTATATTTAGCAGAATGAAAGAATCTTAGTTGTTTGAGGTTTTTAATTATATTTTCCCCTGTTTCGGTGGCCACGTGATCTAACGCGATAATATCGTGTTGGACTAGACCGGCTAAGACGTGGAGATCGGGGTTCGAACCCGGTCGGGTTCACTGAGGATGGTTTTGCCTAAATGGTCTTCTACCCTCTTTCAAAGTAAATACAGGTGCATTTCCTATATATTAATCCTCCCTAATCCCAAAACCATTAGTTTAATTAGTATAACCCTAACGAGTAGTAAGATGTGGAGCTAAATAAAATAAAAATTGCATTTTACATGTGTAAAGTGTGTGTTAGAGTCAGTCATGTGAATTTATCACGAGTTTTTGTTCGAATTTTTAGGTAATTTTTTTGTAAATTTAAATTAATTTTGTTTAGTATTTAGGTAATTTTGCAATATTTTTTTTTGTCATAAAATCCCAGGCTCTGTCGTTAACTATGAAAACGAGATGTTGTTCCAATAATATTTAAACTATCCTACTCAATCTGAGGACTTTAAGGTGGGATGTAGGGGACGCTATAAATGATAAGTGTTTTTGCAGATTTTATATCAAAACTTGTTTTTCTCAAAATAAATCAAAAAATCGTTCAGTACAAATATAGAATTTAATTTTATACACATGGTGACCTAAACAATTGTTAAATATTCAAGGATATTTTGAAATTTAATGACAACTTTTTCTATTTGTTCAAAAATTTTATCATCTAATGCAACTATGCTCATGACAGATATTAAAAAACTGTCGATATCTGCATGTGAAGAAAATTAAACTCTAAATTTCTATATGGTTAAATATTTTTTTTATTTTGGCTAAAATAATGTTTAGCTTTAAATACTGCAAAAAACACTGGCCTTTTCTCACGTCCCCTACATCCCCAACATAAAAGTTTGTTATTTAATAGATTTCACGGTCATCCGGAAATTTTACGTGAAATTGGTTCTTCATTCTAAAAATAAATCATCGAGGTCGGCAACGCCCATGACAAATACTCAACAGATGGTTTATATTACTATTGGTTGAAAACCAAGCTAACTGTATTCATTGTGGCAATATTTTATTTTACAAATCAAATTATTTTACTATTGGTGTCCTGGCAGTTTAGGGGTAAGGTGTCAGACTTCAATGTAGGGGGTCCGAGGTTCAATCCTCGGCCCCGGCACAGGTTTATCTGATTACCAAACCCTTCCTTCACCTCTGACAAGATGTGTATTAATCACAACTTGTGAATGTGGGGAATGCCAGGCCTCCAACGTGGTTCGGATCCCATGTTCAACTGTAGGTCCTCCATTTCATCTCACAACCACACTACCATTACACATTAATGTGAGTACAACCCGAACGCGTTAGTAAGACGTGGTGCTAATAATAATAATAATAATAATAATAATAATAATAATTGAAACTTAAAAAATTAACTGAAATTATCTTCCAATCCATTTAAAGAATTGCATATTGATCGTAGGAAACAGATGCCTTAAATTTTAAATTTCACCCCTTAGTAGTTTTGTTGTTATTATTTTTTATCCACTCAGTAAAATAGAATTATGTCACTATATATTTTAAACATATTTTACATCCAGCCAGATTTCTTCATATTTTCAAAACCATAAAAAAAATAATCTCACGACATATCTCTAATAGACATTTTGAGACCTTTAAATACATTCTGTGAAGATTTCCCTTCAAAACGTTAACGTCGAAGGGAAAATAAGTGGATGACAGTTTTCGTAAAATTGACAGGTTACTTGAAAGATTGTGACAGGGAACCTCAAGCACCCTCTCTTCCCACCCTTTCCCTTTCATTCACACGCACGACATACACACAGACTAATTTCACCCGCCATGAAATAGAACTTCATTAACCTGACATGTCACGTGAGTGGCAGTACTAGGCTTGACATTTTCCAACAAAACGTTTCCCCATGAATATGTAACCTGGCAAATACAACATAAATTATTAATTATTTGATGTTTGAAAAGTTCCTCTATTGTTGTCAAAGTTCAAACGTAACGTTTTCCCTCGACTTTGTACTTTATGGGGTTTTAACAAAGAGATCAAAGTTGACTTATCCACCAGAGCTGCGACAGTTTGTTAAGGATAAAAAATAAATTGAATCAAAACTGAATTTTTAGGTAGTATAACAGACCACGTAACCTGAGTAAAAAATAATTTCTAGCAGAAATTTAAGGAATATCAAAACTAAATTATTTTATGATAAAATTAAATCTTCTTTGTTATTCTTTTATTCCCTTTTCCTTATTTCACAGTAGCCCCATGACTTCTTTGGTGCTGACTGACAGATCACAGCTGACCTCTGACAGTCAACATTTAGGTATCTAACTAAATTTTGACCGTCAGAAGTGACAGCTGCTAAACACATGTTTTTACAGATCATTTGGTCCGGCGTAGAGATACATAATTTGGTCTGGTAACGTTTCAAAGCTGTCAGTCAGCACCAAAGAAGCCGTGGGGCTACTGTAGTTTGAGAAACCTATTGTATATATAATAAAACTTTAAAGTTTCACAAACCTTCCGATAATGCGTATTTAAAATAAATCATCGTTATCATAAATAATACATGAAGATGGTGTAACATTATAACACCAAAATATGTCGTCATAGAAGACTAAAGCTCAAATAAGGAGAAGAGAATAAAAGGATAACCAATTAAATTTAAATTTATCATTTATTGATCCTTACCAAATCTATATGATCAATTTTTTTTTTTTAATTTTCAAGTTTTTAAAATATTTTATTCGCAAGCATCAAATAAAATAATTTTTACTTTCATCTTTTTTTAGAATATATTCATCATCATTATCATTATTATCATGAAGAGCTTCCAGCCGCTGGCCGGGTTTGTTTCTAACATAAGCCTCACTAACGCATACCTTCTACCCGCCATCCCTCCTCCTCCGTAATAACCCAGTCTTCTCCCCTCCCCTACCCATTTATCGGCATTCTCTTCAGCCACCTGTCCCTTATTTTTCAAATTAGCCTCCTACCTTGCCCCTCTTTCCTCATTTCAGTATCCAGAATCTTCTTTAGTATCTTTTCCTTCATTTTCCTCACACGACCCACCCTCGTCATGCCTATTTCACCCTGTTCTGCATTGGCTGTTCTTTCACAATCCCTCTCATACTTTCATTCCTCATCCTTTCCATTCTTGTCACTACTTTTACCTCCATTACTGTTCCCAGCCTGTGGCCAGTTTTTTATTCAAGCCATATATTTCCCACTACCGACTGGCTAGGCCTGTCATAGCTTCATATGCCTTATAATATAACTTAAGACTAGGACAGGCACAACATCAAGTCCCCGGCCGTTAATTCGTCACATTTAAAGCGTAAACCCACATTCCATCAATGATTAATTTTTCAGCCATTCCAGGAATCGAGACCGGGACAACTAGCTCAATAGAGATACACGCTACCGACTGACCTAAGGGGTTGGATTCTTGTCACTCCTGTGGAATATATTCTAAATGTTTCTTCCATTACGTCGATAAATCTCTCTCAAAATAGGTGCGGCCAAAGGGAGTGAAAGTGTTTTTCCAGTTTTTATATAATTGGCATTTTGTTGACGAAATTAAAAAAGAAAGGGTGTCATGGAATCTTGTCAAAACTTTTTCTTTTTATTTAAATTTTTTTGACAAAATTCTAGGAAACCTTGGCAGATATTCAAGATCTGTTGCTACTAGCATGTGCATAAAACTAAACTCTATGTTGCTATTGGAGAAATATTTGATTTAATTTGGCCCAACACATGTAATGCTATAAAAACTGTAAAATGACTCGAGTTATACTCTTAAGCCTATTATCTATGACTTAGTGGAATGATTAAGTGAGCCCAGTTCGATGCCAGATGGTGTTTAACATAGCCTAGTATATTGTTTGAGTTTGTACTACTGTACAGTTAACTGATTTATAGCCCATCGGTGACCTATATAAAAACTGTAAAAATACTGATGACCTGGCGGTCTAGGGGGTAAGGTGTCAGACTTCTGTGCTGGCGGCCGGGGTTCAATCCTCGGTCCCGGAACAGATTTATCTGATTACTAAACCCTTCCTTCACCTCTGACAAGACATCTTGTGGATGTGTGGAATGCCAGGCCTCCACCGTGGTTCGGATTCCACGTTAAACTGTAGGTCCTTCATTTCATCTCACAATCACCCTACCATTACACATTAGCGTAAGTGTGTATAACCCGAACGGGTAGTAAGATGCGGTGCTAATAATAATACTAATTATTATTATATAGCCCATCATTATTTTAGTGGGAAAGATTTTTTTCACAACGCCTTACCACCCATTCTAGATGTCCGTACTTAATTAGTCCACTCTAAATGGCTATTTAAGATATAACTTTAGTAAATGTATCCACAATTACATGAAAGAAAAGTAAACACTCAGAGAATAAAACTATGTCTCTATACTCCTTTAGGTTTCCTAGACAAACCTTCTCTTAACTAGCGAAACAGACTAGCCTGCGTGATCACCAGTTCAGGGGGTGCTAGTTTTTAATATGTACTTTTTTATAAATTTATTACCACTGCGTCTTACTACCTGTTTAGGTTGTACGCATTTATAATAAATAACTCTTAATAGGCTAGGAATGAGGAAGGAAGCATTTTATTTTGGAAGCCGTTGTTTGGGATTGAAATATTTCTAAAATATTTGAAATTTTGCACTTGAAAGCTAAAGGGAAAGTCCAATTGTACCTCTAATCGAGTTAGTGCTTCCATATCTTAGACAATCAGAACACTTTTCTAATACAGTTTGGATTATGGTTAAAAAAAACTATGTCATATTAAAATAAATACATAAATAAATATATTCGCTGGGTTCCTTCTGAGGTTTGAGATACATATGTTGTTGTCCTAGTAAATGTGTGTAATGTGACCTCCCCTTTTTCCCTTGTACCGTTTATATGGCTTTCCTGTAACGATGAGGTCGGTGTATGAATATCTACTAGCCATTCTGAGAGTGGCTTTGAGTATATGGTTTCCCACTTTCCCTCCATGCAAATGTGTGGAACACTTTCTCTAAACTCTACCTTTCCTAGCCCTGCTCCATTGGTGTAAATATACGGGTAGACCAGAAGAGTTTAATGGTATGCTGGTCTTGGATTCCAACCCAATCCACCCGTCAATTTTGGACCAGTCCAGAAGAGGTTGACTCCTTAGGCATCGTGCCCATCGATGTGGGTGCTATTTTATAATCTATTATAATACTATTTAAAAAAATGTTTTAAGACTGATAGTTTTAAACAACATTAAAAAGAACCTTACCAGTTTCAGTGATCACATAGTCAAAGGCGTCACTCAGTCATTCTCATGTGAAACTATACTACCGATGACACGAATATCAGGGTTTGAATCCATCTCGGTGTACTGAGGCGAGTTTTTCCAAAATGGTTCTCCAATTTATTTCCAAGCAAACTCGGGTACACGTCCTCCAAACTAAACTTTCCTCACCCCTAATGTATTAGCGTAATTAGTACTGTTGCATATTTCATGATTCGCTAGTTTGTTGCATATTTGATTATTCACTAGTCTCATATGGTTATCCCCCCCCCTATTACCTCCCTACTCAATTGCAGATTTCTTGGAATTAGCCACCCCTCTACCCTCTTTCTACTGACATCGGTCGCTTATTCCGTCTCAAACAGTGGTCATTGAATTCCAATCTCTAGCACAACTCGGTGAACCTCTCTTTCTCGGTTTTGTTTGAATACGTACTCGTAAACCAACCCTGTGAAAAATGATTTTAGTGCGCGACTCTTCATAGACAATAAGTTGATAATGTTCTCTGTGTGTGTTTTTTTTAAATATATATAATATGTACTCATTAAACGCGAGTGTTTAGGGAAGCTCCTCTCGCAAACTAATATTCGTTAAAAGACTATCCTTGGGTCAAGAAGATCAAGACCATCGCTCCCAGGTATTCTCGATCTCCAGTCAAGACAACCCTCAAGGTAGGCTTTACACAGTACATCTTTTTACCAACGTTCAACTCCCGTCTCTGTTTTAGTGTAACTAAAACTGGTCCTCCGAAATTAAATTACTTTTTTTTGTTAGTCTTAACAACATTAAAGAGTCAGATCGCTCATACAAATACATATACGTATAACCTGAAGGGGTAATAAGAATTGGTGCTAAGAAAAACTCTAAGGCTCGGCTATTTCGGTAGCTCGTCTTAGGATCAATTCCCAATAAGTTCACTTTGAATTTAAATTGGTTAAAATTTTGATAGTGGCGGATTACAGTTGCTCGATCCAGTTATGAAGTGATGCGGTAAGATTACAAACAATGATTAGTGTATTGTATGCAAGATGAAGGGTCGCTAGCCTCGTCACATTTGAGAATCTCTGACAATGGAGGCCTACCTTGGTTGGGGTGGGGAGGTATAGAAAATAAGTCTTGATCTTGCGTGGTTTCTTGTTTTAAAAAAGATTACTTTAGAACAAGTAACACCTGCTTCACATGCAAAAAACTATCAGTCTAACAATTGGTGTTACAATAATTGTGATAGACACACTAAAAGAACTCGAACCAATGACAACCTGTATCCCTGTAATTTAAAAACAATGACTTTCCCTGCTTTTCCGTTCTAATGCCCAAAAATGTAGGAAGACTTAAAAAACGGTGGGGCACTCTTCCAAAATGGAGTGAAATTTCCGAAAGCAAATAATAAAAACAAAACTAACGTAAATAAAGATCTACATAAAATTAAAATTAGTCTTGTTAAACAAAATAATCCAAAGTGGTTTTAATTTTTTTAACTAAGTTATTTAATGTGAATTTTCTGAGCCTATCGATTATATCAGCACAAGAGAATTTCTGTGAGTGAGAGCAAAAGGAGCTACCCATTTCGGCGGGAAATGTATTTTCACAATCATCATGAAACCGGTGGCTTTACTTCCCTTCCAAAGGAAGTCGTGGTACGGATTTGTATCGAACAAGAAAAATACGTCAACCCTGGAGGAGTATGATCCAACGAACATCGGATCCTGAGGTGGACGCTTTAGTGTAAAACGACCGAGGTCAACTTTCCCAAAGTGTTTTTGCAATATTAAATATACAGGCTGATTCAAAAGGTTTGGTAAAAACTGAAGGAGTGTGTAGAGGTACTCGAGTAGAAAAACTTTCGGACAGGAATCCATGTCCTCCAAAGTCATCCTTCAGGCGAGGCCATTGAATGCGGCAAAGTTCGATACCATTTCGCTGAAATAAACATATATTAAGGAATTCCGCATGTTGAAAGAAAGGTGTGCTGGCGTTCCTCCCTATTGTACCCACATTTGCTGCCACGCGACAAGTGGCATATCTTGAAACAGCCCCGGCACAATTTCTTCTAGAATGATACTGTAAACGCATCCAGTGAATCGTGGGGGAAGGAGGCAAGGTCCCATTACCAGTATCGCTGGTGATAGCCCCCCATAAATTCACAGAACGCCCCTCTTGGTGATTGCGAGCAACGTTAGCATGAATGTTCTATTCAGCCCTAGCATGGCTGTTACAACAGTTGAAAGAAGACATATCTTCCTTATCCGTGAACAGTAATATGCTCCAAAAAATTGGGTTTATTCAGACAATGCTGTGAAGTCAACTGATGGCGTCAGCATATAAGGGTAAAAGTTAGGCCCCTGTCATGTGATTCAAGATTTAATTAGTAAGAGAATAGCAAAATATGCTTATTTAAGAAGAAGAATATCAGACTTACCGACCTTCAATGGCCTCGCCTGAATCAAGATGTCTTTGGACGATATGGATTCCTGTCAGAAAGTTGTTCTACTCAAGTCCTTCAATGCTATCCTTAGGTTTTTACCTAGCCTTTTGAATCAGCCTGTATATGCAGTTCAGATGCTGAACCACTTGGTTACCCGATAACACAAGTGTTCTATCACCAATTGTGTTAAATTTGAGATATTTGATGTTTATGTTTATTTAGAATGCATATAGTTCACATGAGAAGAAATTGAAACTATTATATAATTACTTAAAAAGATACAAACACGAGTGGTCATCTAGTAACATTGATTTTATACACAAGGTCAAATTTCAATGCTCTTTTACTCAAAAGTGAAAAATTGTATATAGAACACTTGCATTCTCGGGTGACGACTTTTCTAATATTTGGGTGCTGTGTTGCTCTTTCATTAAAAATTGGATGAGTGACATCCTTTATAAAGAATAAGAGCATATAAAAAAACAAACAAACAATATAATATGAATGCAAAACAATAAAAAAGATAAAGCCCAAAATTGTATATACAGACCGGGACAATAGGGATCATAAATAGAGGAACAAAAAAGTCCTAGAATAAAAAAGCCTATCCAAACATTCGTCCGTCTCTACGGCTGACAATGACAATTCATTCTATTACACCTTAAATCACTTGTCGGCCGTTTCAAAACAACAGTTTCGTTCGCCATTGTTTTTAGCTTCCTGTCATTCCAACGTTATTAGTGCTGCGGACATTTTTCCACGGATTAAGCAACGAGCGATTAACTAAATAAATGATCCGGACTTTTTATTTTAGCATCACTTTTTACTACCCATTCGGATTATTCCCCTATGAATTAATAGGCTTAGGAATGAGGAAGGATATATTTATAGTAAGTTCACCCGCATTTGTGTAGAGGGAGAGTGGGCATTTTTTTGGAAAATTATCTTCAGTACATCTGACTGAGATTCGAGCCCAAATCTCCCCTTTATTGGCAGTTTAATAGATTGTTAAAGTAGCGCCATAGACCATGCGGCCACTGAAGAGGGAAACAAAATATTATTTCAAATAAAATTGTTTAATTTTAAAAGTTCTATAACTTTTCAATGATAAATTATTTGGGGTCCAACACCTTAGCTCAGTCAGTAGTGTGCCTGCATATTGAGATAAGGGTCCTGGGTTTGATTGCCGGCATGGCTGAAACCTCTATCATTGGTGAAATGTATGTTTACCCTTTTTACATTGATAAATTAACGGTTAGGTACTGGATGTTGTGTCTGTCTTAGTCTTAATTTATAATATAATGCATATGAAGCTACTTCAGGCCTAACCAGCTGGCTTGAATAAAAAACTGACCCAGGACACAGGATGGAAGTTGTCATGGATGTAAAAAAGCTATTTGGTATATAAAAGAGTTGTGGAGATAAAAAGTGGAAATTTCCGTTTGTGTAGAGAAACCTTGAATTCATTTTCATTGAAAAATGCGATGTTGCCATATTAAAAAAAAAAAGTAACATTGCCAAAATATTAATTTTAATCAAAATATTTTGAACCAATTTCGAGAAAATCGCTTTTTCCACTTTTCAAACTTAAGTAAACTACCCTTAATTGTAGAGTTAAATTTCTAATCCTAAAAAAACACCTTTATCTAACTTTAAATTCCAAGTTTTAATAAATATGGTCCAATAATTTGGTCTATTTTCAGTGAACCAGCATTTGTTTTTGTGTCTCTATTATGCTTTTTTTTTTTAATTTTCAAAAGCAAACATTTTTTTAAAAATATAATACAATTAAGGGTTCGGACCACGCGTCTTCTCTACCANTGTCTCTATTATGCTTTTTTTTTTTTAATTTTCAAAAGCAAACATTTTTTTTAAAAATATAATACAATTAAGGGTTCGGACCACGCGTCTTCTCTACCAACACACATTTTATTGAAAATTCATTCCGTTGGTTCATGCCGGTGCCTGGCCTGTGAACACGAGAAAGAGAGAGGGTCAAGAAGGAGGGTGGGAGGGGGGAAGGAGAAGGAGGGTGAAAAAGTTGGTCGTCGAATATTTTTTAAATTTCCCCTTCCTCCCCCAAGACCCCCTCCGGCCTCACTAACCCTCTAGTATCCTCCCACACGTAATTAACATGAAATGTAATCACGTCAGCGGTATGATTTCCCCTTGCCCTTCCCCCTACTCATCAACCTTCCTAGATTTTTATGGAGGGAAAAAAAGGATATGAAATTTCAACAACAAAAAATAAAATCCTTTCCACCATCAAAAATCTTAAAAACGCATTAGTACCTAGGTATCCCCTTCTCTTTTTCCCTTAGCTCTAAGTGCTTCTTCATTGTGATGTTGATTTTATTTTTCACAAATGAAAGGTTGTTCATGAGAGAATATCGCGACACCATTTTCCTCGTGCCCATGACCATGGAGACCAAGGTGTCAGTCTCGTACATCCAATATCAGTGTGACTCTGGGTATAGTTGGTAATTGTCATGTTAAACTGGATCAGCAGTGATGGTTGGGTAGACTAAGGAATTTTTTTTTCAAAATGTCTCCCTCCACACAAATGCAGGTACATTTTCTTTAAATATTTACTATCCTCATATCTACCATATGAAAGTAATAAACAAATAATTTTAAAAATAAAAATGGGTATTAAAATTAGGGGAAATAAAAGAATGTCTTGTCTAATCTAAGTTAAACTATATATTTCTATTGTAGTACTATCTTATTTATTTTGGACGAAAAATGTTTTTCTATAAATACTGCACAAACATTCCCTTATCTCGCGTTCTCTAAACTCCAACCATAATAAGGCACACATTGATAATCACTAAGGCGTGAAGTAAAAGAGGTTGAATGGCTAAGTATCTCCAGCTTTCTCCTTTGCCAACAATAAATGATAAGGTAGTTACGCGAGAGTAATTGGAAGATATATTTTTGAACATTTGGTGCCCAAAGAAGCTATTTGGAACTCTTTTTTTTACTGTCAAGCAAATGATCCCCCCTCAAAGAATATAATTGTAATAAACATCTTTAAAATGCATGACATAATGTGTTGGATGATAATGATTATTATGGTCATAATGTAGTAATGATAATAATAAATATAATTTATTTACATCCTGGCTTACTGCCCAAACGAGCTATACACATTTGCGTTGACATCCTCTACATTAAACTTAACCTCATCCCTAACTAAATAACTAAATTAGTACCCATGCGTACAATAAGAACGGATAGTAAAACACGGTTTAAAAAGAGTCTGAAAGTGAGAAGACCTACTCGCGTGTTTGTGAAAGTAGAAATAATATCTGATATAAGCCCGCGATATACTAATCTGTCTACAACTGAAAGATGAGTTGGATTCCCGCTTGGGTAACCTGGAATGAATTTCCCTAAATAGCTTCCCACTCTACACCCAGTGCATCCAGAACCACTTTATATCATTATTATTTTTCTATGTTCTGTGATCATGAGGTTCACGTTGTCAGCCACCCGTCAACACCACTAATTGGACATGTATGCACGAGACACAAACGGGATTTGACCTCCCGTGTGAAAGGAACGTCCGAATAAAACTCACGCGGAATAATCCCTTTAGTGTGGAAGGAGACCAGTATTTTAAATATTCACTTTCAAACGCTTTTATATGGGTTCTCATAGAGAACAATTACTTCTTGATTTATTTTCATTATGGAATGTTATAAATAGTTTAAAATCTCATCAAATATTATTATTATTATTATTATTATTATTATTATTATTA
>CABFOW010002852.1:79055-89351 GCA_902141385.1 Timema californicum | reverse complement strand
AAAAAACCTCCCCCTTCAAAGTATTATTAATAATTTATATATTTTAGTATTTCCCAATTCCTTGGGAAAAAGCTTAGTGTATTAATATGAAAATCATAGTACACACACATATATATATATAAAGGGCAATATGAAATAAAATAATAGTGAATATAATATTGACTCTAATAATTATGTTTGTAATTTTGAAAATTCATTTTTACCAGTATCATACCATAGTTTTTATCTTGACATTGTGAGATGTAGCCAGTGGTGGCGAAACAGTGAACCATGGTGATTGCCCCTCCGCCCCCCTCCCTAGCCTTACTCTGATTATAATAAACAGTTTCTAGAGGCTTTTAATATTCTTATAAAATTCAGATGGAGAGCATACCGGTACTAAATATTTTTCAGAGGCATCACTAATTAGCTTTATCCAATTTTCTGAAATTTTTTTAAGGGAAGAACCACTTTAAATATTTTCTAAAGGTAACCAATTTTCTAACATTTACTACAAGAATACCACTCTAAATAGCTTCTCTGAAGTCACAATTTCCAGACATTTGGCTGGGCAAACTAAAATTTTTTAAATCTGTTTTTGCTGCAGCTACTTTCCCCAATCCCTTCTTCACAAATAAGGCTCCACCACCACTGTGTGTGGCAAATTTGCACACACACTACATAATCATTACTCATGGCTAAACACATGGGCAGTGGAATAATGACTCGCTGATCCAGATCTTGAAAATAAAGTGTGATATGGGTTTAGAGTAATATTTCCATGCGTGTACCCTCTATATTTTTTTTGAGAAAGTAAAGGTGTTGGATAGAAATACATATTAAAAAATACTTTCTCAAGTATTAAAATTAGGCAGCATGCTTAACACATCTTTTACGAAACATTTTCATTCGGAATAATTTTTTCAAAGTCTCACAAGAGAAAGAAAAACTTTTTTTTAATGGGGACATTTATTTTTCATTGCCAGGAAAACCGGGAATTATGCTGGAATTTTACTCAGTTGTTTTAGTGGCCAATCTCTAATTGGCTACCAGAGTGTTCATTTCTTGGGTACCCTTTTTCTTAATGTAGATAAGGCTGTGTAAAAACTATGTTTAGCTTATTAAAAAATAAGTAACTTTTTGAATTAACTATTTCATTATTACAAAATGCATGTACAGTATGCTATAATTATAATTACGTTTGTAATTTGTTTCTTTTCTTAACTGCTTTCACTAACTCTACTTAAATATTTTTCTTTCAGTTTTAAGAAACTATTTGATCATTAAAGTATTTTCTGAAAAACTATCAACTGTTACAGGACTATAGTTTTATTTATTTACTATGGAGAAGTACATGTTCTGAAACCAAGTTTTTCGAACTGTGGTGTGTGCACTAATGAGTGTTAATAACCTTGATACTATTTTTTGATGATTGCAAGTTTGAAAAGCAAATTAATACAGAATTTGTTATGTTTTTCTCTCTGTTATGAGCTTAGCTTACCACTATAGATTCATTAAAATTAATATAGACCGTTTGTACTTTGAATAATAAGTTGAAAGGAGCATGTTGGTTAGGCCATGGACTTGAAAGGGGTACACAACTCTCAAATGTTTTATAATTACCTTGTAGGTCCCTACAGTTCTACTGTTTTCTGTTGAAGAAATATTGCCAATGTTATATTGATACAATTTGAATCAAATTATCTTGGCTGAAACTTATAATTTTGATGATGGCATCTACTTCATATTTGTTTTGAAACCATTAATTTTAGTTTATTTTGTATCTAGTTTTTTCTGCTCACATAAGCTATGATTATGCTTTGGTTTGAAACCACTAGTTAGAATGATTTTACGCCACAGCATTTTAAAGCTGCTCAGAGTTTTTACTTTATTTTTGAACTTGAGTTGAAAAATTTCATTGTTTTTAAGAGAAAAACACATTTATATTTCCTGGTCTTTGGAGTGTAGAAAATCTTGGTCTGCATCCTCAGAAGTTTATACTTGTACATATATATACATTGATAATAAAAACAATATCCCTTGACAGGAAACAACATTGTTGGGTGGTTTTCATGACTTGCAAAAACAAAATGATCAGGCGTTTCCAGGGGCAAATAACCCAATTATTTTGATATGAATGGCTGAAGAAACATTGATGAAATTACTTTAGGAAGCTGTGTATTTAAAATAAGTTCCTCCAAGGGTCCATGTAATACATACTTATAATAACAATGTCCTAGTTCAATAAAGTCCATAAAGGCACATATGGACTTACCTTATAATTCAAAAGTATGAATGTTAGACTTCCAGCACATTTTACAGAAAGCCCCAGTGTAGTAATTAAGAAACGTTATCTGTCTTACAGGTGGGAAGAATCATGTACAATGGGAGCAGTTCCTAAAGAGAGAAGTGTGCCTAGAAATGATGTTGGGAAACAATCTGAGATTAAGTGTAAAGTTAAGACTTTTCGCAGTCAGCCATTGGCTCCCAATTATGATTCAATACTATCCAAGCTACAAAATGATGATGACACTTTGGCTACAGAAGGTGAGATTGCGCTCATATCTCTGAGTAGGGAAAAGAATGAGTGCAAATACTTAAAGTCAACAGATGACCATGTTGAAAACTATTGTAAGCAGTTGCTCGATGTAACTGGTTCTCAGAACGAAAGCCTGGTTGGAGTGTTGAAAAGAAGTTCTTTAAACTGTTATAAAAGTGACAGAAAAATTAAATTTGACATAAATCTTGAGCAAATAAAAAAATGTGTTCCAACAAAGGATAACAAGAGCATTGAAAAAAGAAATTATTCTATTATTCCCAACACAAATGTGGAAGAAACTAACCCATACACTTGTGCAAAATGTGAGACTGATTGGAAGGAAAGAGGTTGTTTTATTAAACACCTTAAGGCATGTTCTAATGTTGAAGATAATGTCCTTGCATCCTTGTCAGAAGTTTCAAAATCAATTCAATACATTTGTTCAATTTGTGGTAAAGGTCTTTCTCGTAAGTTTGATTTAGAACAACACACATTGACACATAACAAGACACTTCAGTGTAGCAAGTGCAACACTACCTTCCCTGGTAAGAAGAGTTTACTGACCCACATAAATACTGATTGTTCCCATGATGTATTCGTCTATCCTTGCCCATTGTGTGGCAGACTATTTGGTAGACACTATGATATGTTGCGGCACAAGAAAGTGCTTCATGCACAGACACAGGAGACCCAAGTGGACATAGACAAGCTGACCACACTTGTGCGGCAACAACAAGATATTGAATCGGCACGTGATCTGGTTGATGGACGTTGGTTGTACAGATGTCATCAATGCCACCAACACACTCGAAACAGATATGCCTACCTACGCCATCTTCGCATCCACACTGGAGAGAAGCCATTAACTTGTCATGTATGTGGTAAACAGTTTCGTATTAAAGAAGTCCTTCGAAAGCATATTAGTGAGGTTCATGAACGTCACAAAAATTTTCTCTGTAGCATCTGTGGCAAGGCTTTTCCAAGTAACTCTGCCTTGAAAGACCATAATCTCATTCATTCAGAGGAGCGATCATTTGTGTGCCATATGTGCGGAAAGACTTTCAAGTCGGGGAGCTGCCTGAACAGTCATATAAGGTTTCACGAGAGGAAAACTCTCCACAAATGTCCACATTGCAGTAAAGAGTTTGTTACTCGACAGATTATGCATCGGCATTCCCGCATCCATTTGGTTGAAGGAAAGACAGCCATGTGATTGCATGCACAATTTATATTACAGCAGTTTGAATAAAGGTGTGTTGAATTGTTATTGATGTTTACAACCAAAACTTTGTTGTTCTCCTAGTATCGTGCCTGGTTATGAGTGCTTATGGTAGAGACCTTGGTTTGCTAATACTTTCTTTGACTAAAATAAATAGTTCAGTTTCGAGATATGAGCTGAGATTTGTGTGCCATAAAAAAATTCTATGTTAGAACATTATTGATATATTTGCGTGAGATGTTGTGGGTGTGTCTTTTGGTTTTCATCTTATTTGGAATGGCGAATATAAATGACAGGAAGATAATATGTCTGTAATAATTTTTGTTGTTGTTGAAATACCATGTAATACTTACACAAATTTAAAGGCCATACTCACCCTTAGGTCTACTCATGTTGACCATTTTCAACTTGTTCCCTATTGATTTTAATGTAGTGTTGTGTGCTGACCATAGTGTCCCCAACCCGTGGGGTAACAAAGGTCACATATAAAAAAAAATGGAAAATTATAGCAGCAAAAAGTGCATACACACATTTATAAAAGCTCAGACCATGCACTAAACCGTACAATTTTTAATTTTTCAATACATTAATATACAAGATATCTGGAATAAAAAACATGTCAATTTTGACTATAGTAACCCTGGTTAACGGTAATGTCAACAACTTTAATAACTATGGTCATTTTCGGGAAATTAAGTTAAAATTATTCTCAAGACTGTTATACATAATCTATAAAAATTAAATCAAAACAAATTTGAAGCTGTGGAATTTTTTTAAATAAAAACAATGAATATTTTGGAAACAAATTATATCTTACTACTTCACTCTTTTAAAAACATATACAATATAATAATATTTATATGAAAAACTGTTATAGATGGGAATTAGCAAGACACTGTAGCCAGGTCACAATATTATTGTGTTCCAAATATTTGGCATCTCTATGCTCAAAAGTACTTTGTTTTGTTTGAATCTACAATTCTTCATTTAGACAAACCATAGATAATAAACAAATCATCACTGTTTACACACACTTATTACTATTCATTCTAATTATAATATATATTATCTTGTATAGTTGTAACACTATTTACCTTCACAATCCAACTGTAGGTACGTACTTAGTTTTGTTTGTATATAGTTCAATATTTAGATTTTTACTTCCTATGTTTTTTACGATCACCATGTAACAGTATGCATCCTTGTTTAAGAAACTAATTTTTTTCAATTCATATTTTTATGTCATTGAATTTGTCTTGATTTCCTCCATAATTTTCAAACCTCAAAATGCAATAAAACCTATTTAATGGTAAAAAGAAGGCAAACTTAACCAACAAAATTATGAATTTACTTGTTATTTACAGAGCAACTTGCTTCTTTCAGACACTAAAGCAAGTAACCAGAAATCATCTGGTCACTTATTTTCTTATATCATTTCATAACATTACTTGATTGTTTATCTGGGAAATGCTACACTAAGGTTTGGTCCCTCTCCCAACTAGTGTTTTAGTCTTTTGCAGTTAATCACTTTAATTTAATTTAATTCATATGTTCTTTAGTATTGACTTATTGATTTAAAATTATTAACCTGCTTAGTTCATTAATTGGTTTATGTGTGAGATAATATTTCACATTGAGATTTTAGTTATTGGATTAATTTCCTAGTTGAATTATAATTTGGATATAGATTGTCTAAAATGTAATTTGCATCATTTTTAAACACCCACATAATATCGTGTTAAGGATGCAAATAATAAAACAGTATAGTATCATAACTATGCATCTTAAAAAGGTATTAAGCATTTTGCTTTAATGACCTGAAAGAAAATTAGATTAGTGACCTGACACTACTATTCATCTAAAAGGCATAATATATTTAGGGTCAAAAAATTTCAAGCTTTGAAGTTTTCTCACCCAAATCAGATTCTAGAGGCAAATTTAATAATGTTTGCTACATTTATTAATAAATAATGCAAAAAAGTGATGTGGGGCACTTTAAAATTAAAAATTAATTTTGAGGATTATGTGTATAAGCCTACAGCCTTCCTTCTAAGTAGGGTATTTACAATATCAAGTTAACATACGGATAATTTTGGCTTTCTGAATTTGATAATAATTAGAAATGAGCGGCAAGAAATAAGACATAATGATAAATTAGCAATTTTTTTTTATTAAAGTCTTAGTAAAAAAATGTATGTAACATTAAGAAGGATCGTTCAATATTTCAACATTTGGTGGTGTTATGTGACATTCATAATTTCAAGGTTTTCTAATGACTTATACAACCTTGTTCAATTTTTGTGCATATAAATGAAATATCTTCATTGACATTAATGAGTGCTAATTAAACTGCGCTTGTTTGGATGCAAGCTTTCTAAAAACAAAATATCAATTGATAGTTACAAGAAAAAACTAATTTATGAGCATCCTGTAAAGTATTGCATTTATTTCTAGGATAAAGGTTAAAACTATATTTCTCTTACTTCCCCCACCGCCGATGAGACAATGGAATGCAAAACTTACCCTGACAAGAACTCCAAGAAACTGATCCCCCACAATTGTTCTTCCAGGTGGCCTCGGTCCAAACGACAACATTCGTCCGCAAGGTGGAAAACTCTTGAAGATTCAATGGATATCAAGATTGAAGAACAGACTAACCATAACTGCAATTATTGTAATTCCCTGTTTGCTTGCAAGCGTGAACTAGGGGTGCATCTCGCCAGCACACACTCAAAGTTGGTGTTCCACTGTGACAAATGCAACGAGGTCATAGTCGATGGCAGTAAGAGTGAGTTTGTGAAGCACATGCAGGACCACGGTGAAGATGTTAAACACAATCAACCCTTGTACCATAAAAGTTTCCCTTTGAAATCTATTCGCGGACTACCCAAAACTGTTAGTAGAACGAAAATCTTTAATTGTGATACGTGTGGAAAATGTTTTGTAAGGAAGTTTGACATGGAGAGACACTCAAAAATTCACAGGCATATTCGTCAAACCACAGTTAGTAATAATAGATATTCGTGTCCATTTTGTGATGAAATAATCAATAAGAAAACTGACTTACGTAAACATATTCATACATTCCATGGTTCTAAAGATCTTCAAAACATGTTTGCAAAAAAGGATATTAAAGAAAGTGATGACCGTATATTGAACACATCTGAGAGCAATGAAAACAAAATAACAGAAAAATTAGAAACCACAAAGCAATCAAATAGTGGATTGTATCGATGTGGTAGTTGCTTAAAATCCTACTCAAGGAAGTATGACATGAAAAAACATCAGTGTAAACATTCTGAAGACGAGAAACCAAGGGCCTGTAAAGAAAAGGTGCTGGTGGATGAAGATGGTGACTACAGCTATCTTTTGAGTCACACTAAACTCCCAGCTGCAAAAGGCAAGTCATCTCCTACTTCTGTTCCTGGAGAGGATGATAGTTTGTCTGATAACAGAGTGATGGTCGGAGATGTTGCGTTTTACCGCTGTGATAACTGTAACAAGCATTTCCATTCACGGTATCTCTTTGTACGTCACCGGCGCATTCACACAGGAGAGAAGCCATTCACATGTCATGTTTGTGGCAAGCAGTTTCGCATCACTGTCCAGCTGAACCGCCACATTCGTGATGTCCATGAGGGAATCAAGAACTATCCTTGTGATATCTGTGGCCGCAAATTTGCTAATAGTCATGCACGCAACGATCACCGCCGCATTCACACAGGAGAACGTCCCTGTGTGTGTCACCTCTGCGGCAAGGCATTTAAGACAAAGGCGTCATTGTTTGTCCACTCGAAGTTCCATGCGGATGTGTTCCCACACAAGTGCTCACACTGTGAACGTGGTTTTCGTATGCGGCAACAGCTTAATTCGCATGTGTTGCTACACACAGGTGAGAAACCTCATAATTGCCAGTTTTGTAGCAAGAGTTTTCGGCTGAGTAAGACACTCAAGGATCATGTGCTTATACACATTAATAAAAGGAGCTATGAGTGTGCTGAGTGTGGCAAGCACTTTGCGCAAGAGCGTTACTTGAAGAACCATGCCAGGAGTCATCGTGTCAGGAGAGTTCAGGACATTCATTTGAATCCCGACACTTACACAGGACATCTGCTGACTGACCAATAAGTCAATATATTACTACATACCATTCTATAGATTGGCCAATAAATTGATGTTATAATTAGGTGTTCTGTGAAGGCACATCTTTAAATATAATGTGATACAGGGATTGGAATACAGGTGATAAATTATTTTACTTTCAAGAAGAAATATCAAGATTATTATAAAAACTTTACTGTGAAGTTGGTTATTCGAAAACCACAATATAATAATAAGATTGGAGTGGTTTATTTATGATTTTCTTAACTATTACATTGTATTTTACAAACATAGTACTATATGTTCAATCAACCAAACATAATTTCAGGAGATAATGTAAAGTCATAAAATCTATATTTTCACAATATAAATATAATATTGAAACTTTAATGGGTTCATAGATAACCGCCTCCACCACATTCTTTCCTGAGCTTTCTACCTCCAATCCCCCTATGCACCCAGCTCCGTGATATCTCCAACCACATCATTACTCCATCTCGTTCTTCCCTCCACCTGCCCCACATCCCCCCATATAAGTCTTTGAGTGCCAGTTATGCAATCTATGACAGGTCTCCGCCTTATTTCTGAGCGCTGTGTTAAAATATACTCTTTTTTTGTGTGTGTTGAGGAGGAACATTTGGGTAGAATTTTTTTTTTTCTCAGTTGTTGTGACATTCATCTAATCTTGAATTGTTAATAACATTGGGGTTGGGGGGAAAAAAATTACATGGTTGTTTCTGTTGAATTGGACCATCTGTGCAGCATTTTCCCTACAGCTTTAACGTATTTAATTACACTGGAATTTAACTTCCGAGGTAGCTCAATGCTGACAAAACTTATTGAGGGGTAAAACTCAGACATTCTGCATGTCTCATGGAGTGCTCTAAACCATTTAGATTATATCTTAACAAATTTACTCTTGAAATCCTTAATAGTTACTTGGACATGAACCCTCTCAAGGCCCTCATGGAGATGCAAACTGACACCTTAGTGCGCTCAGGTTTAGCCATCACAAGAGCATGTGTGTTGGTATCTTTTATTCTTTTACTGAGATAAAAAAAAAGGCTGCAAATCACATCAATTATTAGTTACAATTTCTTTAGACTCGTTGTTCAAAAATTTTCTCTTGGCTCAGTAAGAGATTATGATTTTTTGTGTGTTTGTTTACTATTCTCATTTATCCTTTCCCTTCACCCACCTATCTTGCCACATTCCTCCACCCTTTTTATCCCCCCTCTTTACTGTCCATATATTTCACCAGGTATTTACTGAAGTATATTGAGTTTTTTACTGTGGAATTTCCTGACATCTACAAACCAAATGGATATTTTATTTCCAAAATTTTCTTACTATAAAGAGTCTTTACTTTCTATATTTGCTCTAGTACAGGGTGTCTACAAATACTGGAAATATTCTTGATTTTATTTTTCATACTGGAAATAATGGGATATACTGGAATTTTGAATCAGATACTGGAAAAATATTCAGCCTTTTACATTGAGTTGAATGTTGGATTAAGCATTTTGAGACCCCTGATATTATTTGGACTACTGATAATTATATTTTGACTCCCCCCTCAATTACCTCCCCCCTTTTCTGGTCTATCTTGTTTGCCACACAATTAGTTGACCTTGTAGATGACCTTGAAATGGGGATGTTTGCCTCACTTGGTGACCTTTCTATTCTCAGTATCTACACAATTTCAAAAAAGATTATTCATGGTGTGAGGAATGAATCCGGAATACGGAAAGAAGCGCTTAAAAAAGAAGAAAAGGATTGAAGTGAAAAGAAGAACAATTTTGCAGAAAGCAAAGGAAGAGGCATAAATGTTGTAACATGAAATGCAAACATTAAAAAAGTTTTGTGGTTGAATGAATTTTAACTTTTGTCTACATTCTAAAAAAAAAATTGTTTTTGGGTTTTATCATCTTAATTATAAAAATGTTAGGTAACTGCAATTATCTTTATTTCCAAGTAATTTTTATCAACATAATATTTGTTAGTTATTTTTCATTGAAGATTCCATATCTTTATTACTATATATTTATTAAACACATTCATTATCAAAAATATAGCTTGTGGAAAGTATTGACTGTCAAGGGGTGGTGGGATAATAACTAGTTTTTGTGGTAGAGTGAACTCCCTGGCTGTCATCATTCTTTGAAATTGCACCACCAAGACTGATTTCTTGTATCTCTAAAGTTCTATGAGTGAGGTTAAATAACATACTAATTTTGCCAGGAGAGGTATTTTCACGTACCTTCCAGGGTTATTTTACATACCACATGGAACTGACGGCTTTACTTCCCCTCCGAAGGATGTTGAGATATGATTTTTTATATCTCAAGAAAATACCTTTGGCCTCTGTTGGGTTTGAGCTCACAAACGTCGGGTCCTGAGGCAAGCACTTTACCCCAAACCATCGAGGTCGATGGTGGTATAGGTAATTTAAAAAATG
>CABFOW010002852.1:1626-71248 GCA_902141385.1 Timema californicum | reverse complement strand
TCCACGTTAAACTGTAGGTCCTCCATTTCATCTCACAATCACCCTACCATTACACATTAGCGTAAGTGCGTATAACCCGAACGGGTAGTAAGACGTGGTGCTAATAATAATAAACTATATCTCTGGCTTTAAGAAACTCGAAAGTTAATGGTCACAATAACATAGTAACCCTATCTTGTGACACTTTTATCCAATCTCTAACTTGACACTCAAATCAAATCCATTTTAACATTATCCTTCCATCAACATCTTTGCTTACCAAGATGTCTTGCTTCTTCAGGTTTCCCAATTAAGATTTTGTGTACAAGACCATTATTCATAGAAGTAACATGAACACCCAACCTCAGCATGCCTACCTTGTATATCTTTAAAGAGTTTGGGGTTGCATAAAACTATGAAGTTATTCATTTTGTAATTTTGCACCCAAATATCTCCCTCATTACTTTGTTCTCAAAAACTCTGTTCATTCTCCTGGTATATATTGTGAGATCACACTTCACATCTGTGTGTGTGTGTTTTACATTCCTTTACATAGTAATGCTAGAAGAAAGACAAAGTGTTCAACTACTGACATCATCAATAGTTCCCAAACAAGGCGCTATTGCTTCCCAGGAGCATTGGAGATCTTAGACTCCTGCTAAGTAACTTTAAACTGGACTTTGGAAAACTAATATCACTTCAAGGGCATCCAGCCACTTTAAGAATTTTAGAAAGATGAAGTAGTTAGTAAATATGTACTTACTAAATGATGCAGACTTTGAAAAGCTGGATAAAGTTGATCAATTTGGTTGAATTATCTAAACAAGATTTAATTGGAATTGGTTTTACATACAGGTGCAGTTGATTGTTACTGTTTTGAATTTTATTGTTTTATAATCTTCCTTAGTGAGTCATGCAAGCTTATATTTTGAATAAAATTATTATTTTAGGGTAGGAGGCATTAGTGACAGGCTCATGGAACCTAGTGGAAGAGGGGTGAGAAATTTTGGAAACCACTGGTCTAAATATCATAACATCTGCTCTATTTATTTCACACCTTTTGACTCTTACTTTGAGAGCCATATTCTTTTACTGGGAAATATATTCGTAGCTGTCCTATGAAATAGGTTTATCTTTGCATGTTTTTGCAACTATTATAAAACGATTCGTTGAGTGAGTTTTATTTTGACAGCCATTTGAAATGTAATTCCGTCAAATAGCAGCCATATTTACTCCAGAACACTTTGTCTTGCAGGTTCCGCGCAGCCCTTCTACATGCACCACTCAAAGTATCCCACCAAGCTAATGTCAAAGTGAATGACGTTCCACCTCTCCTTGTCAAGACTGAGGGGGAGGAGGAACAGTTAAAAGAACTGTGCTCTCATTGTGGTGCCACATTCCTCCACAAGAGTGAGCTGGCAACTCACATTACCAAAGATCACTCATTCAATATGTTCCATTGTGAGATGTGTGACAAGATTCTCAAGAACAGAAAGTCATTTGTGGTCCACATAAGAGCCCACGGGGGCTCCTTAGTTCCGCATTTGAGCAGTACAGCTGGGTTCAAGTCTTGCAGGGTTCAGAAAGCACTGTCACACACCTTAATGCTTGGCAAGGACTTACCGCAAACAGATTTTGTTTGCTTAGTTTGTTTAAAGCATTTCAAGACTGAAATATCTTTGAAAAAGCATGAGAGCCTTCACGATGCACTTAAAAATGTTACTGAGGATGTTGAAATTAAGGAAGAAAAGCAGAGGCAGAAAGCAAACCCAAATGTTTTATATTCGTGTGACAAGTGTGGGAAAAGGTTTGGCATGAAGATAAGTTTCCTGAAGCACATGCGCCACCACACAGGTGAAAAACCGTACACGTGTCACATTTGTGGGAAACAATTTACACACACAGGTGGGCTCTACTACCACCTTAAACATGTGCATGCTGGCATCAAGAATCATGCTTGCGACATCTGTGGTCGACCCTTTGCTCTCAAGGCTGCCTTGGAAGACCATCGACGAATCCATACGGGCGAGCGCCCTTTCGTGTGCCATTTTTGTGGTAAATCTTTCAAGAGCAAGGCTTCACTTTACATCCACAATAAAATCCACTCTAACTCCTTCCCGCACTCATGTACATACTGTGACAAGAGATTCAGGTGGCGGCAACAGCTGCTGGCCCATCTCACCACACATACGGGAGAGAAGAACCATATATGTGATGTGTGTGGGCGAGGTTTTGGTGTCAAGAATGACCTGACACGCCACAAATATTGCCACTCAGAGGTCAAACCCCATGAGTGCACTGTATGCGGCATCAGCTTTGGCCAGAGAAGATACCTTAGGAACCACCTGAAAACACGCCATGATCTTCCTGAACCAGTGGCGCTCATTGTGGTCTGAAGATTTGTTATTTAAGTGGTTATTCTTAATTTTCTTCAGTGTTTCTATCAGACATAAACTATTTAAACTAAAATAATGATGAGAAATTTGGAGAAAGAATAGAAAATTATATTGTGGAGAATGCAACACCAGTACATAAAATCAAATACAAATGTATCGACCCACAGCCCCATACATCTCTCCTCTCTCTCTCTTATACACTCATGGTTGATTTAATTATTTAAAAGTTACTGAAAAGAAATAAAACTAAAATTGAATACGAGTTAAAATCTAAATACACAACTGAAACATTAGACTAAAATAAACTTAATAAAAACATAAATTAGGCACAAAAGCAAAGCCCCCTGAATCTTTAAAACTACAAAGTTTTAGAGGGATGTGATGAGTGGAGTAGGTTTCCAATTTATTTAAAAAAAATGGTATATAAAAAAGAAGGTGTCATCAAGGATACGCTATTTCGTAATTAAAATAAAGACAAAAATATCAAGTAGTAAAAATAGAGGTTTATTATAAATTTAAATAGCATTCTAGTAAATTGAGTAAGGAGCAAATAATATATTCAAGAAAATTAGATATAAATTGTGTGTTAAACTAATATAATTATTTAATGACA
Organism: Timema californicum; assembly: GCA_902141385.1. Lineage (NCBI taxonomy): Eukaryota > Metazoa > Arthropoda > Insecta > Phasmatodea > Timematidae > Timema > Timema californicum. Next base: position 68,260 of record CABFOW010002852.1, on the reverse strand, counting down.
AGAGAGTGAATAATTGGTATAGGATTATAGAATCTGTCTGTAGCAGAATAAATTTAAAACTTAGATGAAAAAAATTAATAATTTGAGGATAAACAAGAAACAATGTAATATTATAAAGTAAAAAGGGGAAGGGGGTAAAAAGTTAGTTTACATATTTTCCAACAAATGTGGATAGCAAGTAAATCCCAACCATAAGCTTTTTTGGACCTAAATATGACATTTTTTTATCCCCACAATTACACGATGGAAAATACTTATAAATATGGAGGCCACATATAAAGATAATTTTATCGCATCTGTGAAAACAACAATAACATGCTTATAGAATGAATCAAACCATCTCTGCCCTAAACTATAAATTTAGCTTTATCAAAAGATTTACCTGGTAATAAAAAATAAATCAGTTATAGACAAGTCATAGGCCATATTGATAGAAAATAAATAAATCATAATCAAACTACTTATTGAACTCAAAAAAATACCCAAGCACTAATTGAATTAAAGGAGCAAATTGAAACTGTACCACACTAGATAGTTAGCTGGAGTCAAGTGCACACGGAAATGGTTAAAACAAGGATAACTTTTTTCCTGGGACAAAGGGGAAGCTTCACCAAAGAAAACTAATAAGAAATGAGAAAATTGCATTTCAGAACTAATAAAATGTGTGTATTGCGAATGAAAACAGTTTGACACAAAGATTGGCTTGTTTACTAAAACTAATAAAGGAATCCACATAGCATCTAAGTTCACAAAACAAATTACGAAATATAATTGGCAGTTTTGATACTTCAGCACTAGCCACACCACCGTACAGTCATAACAAAAGGACCCACATATTTATTAAATAAAAAGTACCATTTATCCACAAAATAGATTGACAATATAAATAAAACACCTTTTTTTTTAAAAAAAAAAGGGGGAGGGGGGAGAGTATGTAATTTTATAACTCAGCACACCGACCTGCCCTTCTTGTTTCTGGGATGGTTGAATTGTGCTAAAGTATCACAATAAAACTGCATTACACTTATTTTTCAACTATGACACACCAAGTATCTTATCTAAGTGTGTTTGAAATGTATTAATCACTAGATTAAAGCAAAGCTAATAGGACCAAAAGCGTTTGTAAATATTCACCAAACACTTAATTTTAGTAGCCTACATTTTTGTTCTTTATAGAATCAAAGTTGAATATAAAGTATATTATAAAACACTAAAGTGTTTTTTACTGCATTATTCACACACCTAAGTATATATAATAAGTGTATGTATATCCACTATCAGATGTCTAATGTAAACTTTTATATTGAGTATTATTATAGTTGATTATAAGTGTTTTTTTGGACGTAATAATTAATTCTACCTTGCATATATCCACTTTAATCTCCCAAGATTCAACACAAAACACCTTAAACCCATCAAAAGGGGAAAAGCCAACACAAGGATGGCAAGAGCCCTGTAATCTGAAATCATCTGATCAAGTTCTCCTGTAAATTTATTGCTATAAGTAGCTTTTAATATTCATTTATGTATACAAAAATCCTGATTCCTATCCCTCTACTATAATATATATACATACACGCACAGAATTTCATTTATTGCCATCAATTACAACATGTAAATATATTTTATAATAAGTTTAGAGTTTGCCTTTTCCCTTACAATGTTAGTTATTTGGAAGGAATTCCCAACTATGCAGAGCACATTTCCAAATGTATGTATAAAAACATGTCTCGGTCAGTAATTGATGCATTTTCCCAACACTACTTTGCTGTGCATTTTTACAGTTCGTAATTTTTCAACTTTTTTTTATTGCTACTATTACCATATTATAATTGATTTAGTATTGACCCAGGAGGGACTTATTGCTTATCTAGTGATCACGACTTTTGAGGGCCCATTTTCCTGTTCCTTATTAATACTTAGAAATGATATTTTAAAAAAAAATCGGCTTGAACAGCACTTGTGAACAGATTTCACCATAAAATGTTATGACTAAAGAAAATATTATTACTGAACTAACTAGAAACGGGTACCTTGAATCCTTAAGAATATTCGACAATTAAAAAGATCAAATTTGAATTTTGAAAAAAATATTAAAACTTTCTAAATTTTGAATCTTGGTTAAGTTTTTTAGGGATATTATGAGTAGTAATAATGGTTTAGGCTTGAAACATTGCTAGAAAAATTTAACAACCAGGCCTTGGATCAGTAATTTACCACTTAATACGAATTTGATCAAAACTAAACAAAAAAGAACCATCATACAATTGTGTGGGGGGAGGAATTAACCTCTTACGCTTATCAGGTTTCCTGAGGTTTGAATTTGGGATTTGCAGGTATATCTTGATTTTGGTAGGAAAAACACTATATGGTAGTTACTAAATATACTAAAATATTTTAATATATTCGTTCATCAAGTCATGTTATCTACAGCTGTCACTTTTGATGGATATTATCAATACCTATAAAATAACACAAACATTATACCTAGTAAAATGCCTACATATGTTTTCTGCAAAGAAATATGTTTTACTTAAACTGTTCTTCCAACCAAAATCAGACTGTAGATTGGAGATTGAAAAAAAGAAAGAAAAAAAAACTCCACCTCAAAAAATAATTTGTATTTAAAATCTCCGCATTATGGGTATTGACTTTATTCTACCTAAAATTGATGCTAAATTTGTTTTCAACTACTATTTTGTAATAATCCAAAATTATTGTGAGAAATTTTTAACATGATCGTTTTAAAGATTGGTTTTAGCTACACTTGTCTGATTGTCAAAATGGCTGTAGTTTCTCTATGATTTACAGGTATCAACTGCTAATGTAGCTCATAATGAGAAGATCATTTATCTTTTAGGTTAGAGCCACCCTCAAGAAACCTTTCTTCAGGTATCAATGGTGGTGAGGGAAAAAATTTCAGAAGGAATTGCAAATAAAACAAGAAGAAACGGGAATTACAGGAACATTAACCATGTTGGAGCAACCCCTTCAAAAGATAATTTTGCAAAATATCTTGGTTTTAAATTTTACAATCCAAAACAAGACACTTTATTTGATGGTAACTGTAGTTCATTAACTTCACCCTCGAATATGGTATCTCCAAGAAAAAGATCGCAAACTAACTTTAATTTGGAAGATGATTCAACACTCTTGCTCCCTGATTTTAAAAAAAGAGTTTAAAGAAAGCCCAGTGTAGATATTTTGGCACAATGTTCCCCACCAAAGCAGAGCTTATGCTGCATGACAAATCACACCTTGAGAAAAGCTTTCATTCCTGTTTAGTTTGCTCAAAATCATTTTCCTTCTTCTCTAGCCTTTATCGGCACATACTATTGGTTCATGAGGACCACAAGAATTTTGCCTGCTGCAGCTGCAGGAAATATTTTGGAGAGAAGGCTGCCCATGACGGGTCACCAGCACAGACATTTTGGCAGAAGACCCTTTGCCTGCGACAAGTGCGACCAGGCTTTCCCCACCCGACCGCAATTCTGCATCCATCGGAAGACACATGGTGATACTAAAGAAACATGTGCCCCTATCGCAAAAATAAGTTTTGGGCTAAACAACTTCTCAATTCACACATAATATCACACATGAACACTGTGCATCTTTGCAGTTTTTGCTCGAAGGTATTTAATCACGAATCAGGGTTAGAAGGACACACATGTGAAAGTGCTAGATAGGACATGACAAGACCATCCTCTACTGAAGTACATGTACGAACCGCTTGTATATATCCTTCGAATGTTTGTAAGAAGAGGAAAGATGGAGTTAAGAACAGCATGATCAATGTTTAAGACAAAGCATATGAGAGTCCAGAGTGTGGGAAGGTGTCTGTCACAAAACAATCTTTGAAATACCACCAAATTACCCACTCAAACCTAAAGTCTCACACCTCTCTGCACTGTGGCCAGCAATTTTGTGAAGTAAGTGCAGTGTCACGGAATATCCACACCAGCCATGGGGCCGAAAGTGACTTTGAATGCAATAAATGCATTAAAACCTTTCTATCGAAGATTGACCATGATAACCACTTGAAAATCCCCTTTTTGGTGAGACCCTTCTTCTATGATGCTTATGGCAAGCCCTTATCTGACAAGATGACTCTTCACTCAGACAAGACAAAGATCTGGCAAGGCACGTCAATACTCATGAGCATGTTCGATGCAAATCACACACTTGCAAGGTTTGCGTCAAAGCTTTCACAACAAGCTCGGAGCTATGCAGAAATTAAAACATCCATTCTGATGTTAAACTGTATGCATGTGACCAGTGCGGTCAACAATTCTCACAATTTAGTGGACTTTGGCGGCACATTTGTATGGTCCATGAGAGATGAAGGGATTATGTGTGCCACATCTGTGGCAAAGCCTTCTTTGAAAAAGTTCCTCAAGATTACCACATGTGCATCCACACTGGTGAGCAGGGCTTGACTACAAAGACTTTGAATGCGATATTTGTGGACTTAGCTTCAAGATTAAGCGTTACCTTAAACCTCATGTTATGGAAACTCACAAGTTTAACTTTTTCTCTGTTCAAAATGATCACTTAGAAACAATGACACAGTACCTTGTATTTAAATATAAGTGTTGGTATATTCAGCTCAATGTTAGCTTTGATCAGTTACCGATACTTAATCCTTTGTTTTCTGATTGAGAGCCATTTTCTCGTACTGCTGAGGGAATGTTGGATAAATCAAGTATACTTGTAGTTGTGCACTTACACTTGTATTCGCTTGCATCTCACTTTATATCAATGCTCACTATTCTAGTATCGACTTCACTTAAAATTATTTAAACCAAGGTAATTACTTTATCTCACATGTCCAAAACTCTTGGGAAGTGAAGAAACAGATATTTCTCCAGTCAATATCTTAGTTTATTCAGAGTGCAAGAGCCTGGTTGTCACAATATGAAAATTATATTACCAAAAAATTTACAAGATATTATACAAACAAGATATCTTATTCAAAGGATTGAAATAATGAATCAGGTTTATATAAAATTAATAATTTATAACATCCACTTTTCGCCAAATCTGACCAGCTTGGCAATAACTATCTGAGACTAGGGTTGCCAAGCAACTTTAAAACTGGGCATTTTCTCTGGCTGGAAAAAACCCCAAAGAATGCCAACAACAACAAAAATTGTTGAATTGGGACATAAAATTGCAATCTTTGAAAAGTATGACTTTGTACAGAAGGAGAAGTGAACTTAATAAATTCACAACTTATTTTTCCTCCACTGCCCTGTTTTTCTCCTTGGAACATTGGCTTGTGCAACATTACCATAATCTGCATCATTGGTCACATAGTTAAACGTGTCGCTCTCATGTTTGACAGGTAGTTTGGTTTTCAAATCTCGTCGAGTGTACTGAGAGTTGTTTTCCCTTAATAGTTACCCAATATCCCTCAACGCAAATACCCGTACCTTCTCATCTAAAATTCTACCTTCCTCATTCCTATTCCATTAACTTAGCTAATGTGTATATATAACCCAGATGGGCACAGACTCGGTGAAAACAGAAACAAAAATCCTGCATAAATGTCTTCATCAAGGTCAAATTATACGGTTTTAATGACATGACCTAACTATAGTCAATTTTTATGACAAATAAAATTTCATTCTTATATACATTTATTTAAAGTGTCTAGAAAATCTAGGAAACACAAGGAATGTTGTGTTAAAAAAATTGTGGTATCCTCTGAGGTAGAACTTAACAAGTGTGCTCAACCTCAAATTATTGTTCTTAGATTTGGAAATAGTTAGGTTTGGTTGGCCTTTTATATAATTTCCCTTTCATTTCATTTCTCCTAGATGTGTCGAAAGATGTTGGGTAGGAAACGTGTGACATGTGCATACCATCATCTATTTGAAAGCAAATGCTAAGAGAACTTTCAAAATGGCAAAATTTGTGGATATTTCTACACTTTTTTGAAAAATGTGTCCTAACATTTGGGATGGATCCCAACACATTCTTGAAGATATCTCTTCTGTGTGCTTAAGACTTAATTTTAAGAACAAATCGAAGAAGAGATGATTGTGTTTTAAGTTGTCCAGAATCAGATGATCTGAATCTAGCTATGCAAATGGCTGTGATTTAAATCTCATTTTGATGAAAACCATATTTATGATAAATAAATATCTTTGTATATTTTTCCGGTTATTACAACCTTTTCTCTGGCGAAGAGAAGCAAGTGCACTCTGCCAGCTGCTCAAAAGCAGTACATGTAAGATATGGAAACTATGCATAGCTTAATTATACATTTCACACATTTTATTTTATTATCTATAGATAATAAACTAGTGCATCGACACACACATATACTAGATTGCAGTGATTTATTATATAAATGTGCTACAGATTTCGTTTCACATTATTTGTTGCTTCTCATGACTTTATAATGTCGTTCAAAATAAAGATTCTATAAAAAATAAATAACAAACCCTGTGTGCCATGAAATTTACCTATTCACAATACTTGTGTAAAAATCATAAGTTAAAGTGAAAGTTCTAGGTTGTATAACTTGTAAATTTTGTATATACATTTAATGTAAAAAAAATCTTCTGAATATGACTGTACTTGTAAGTTTGTAATTATATTCTACACTCTGTATTTCAGATTGAAAGAGGAACCAAGATTCGGGGAATGTGTTTTCAACCCGTGTAGCAACTTACAAGAACATGGTGAAACAAAATTCATTGTCGAAACAATATGCACGCAAAACATATCTAGTCCTCGACGAGACGATGAACTAGCCACCCAGAGTGTGGTGAAACTTTCCAAAACTAGGAGAAAGAAGATCATACCTCAGTCATGCGACAGTATGAAAGTTTATTCTCCTCGGTTGGATAGACAAAGGCATACTTGCAATACATGTGGTCGAAGTTATATGACCAGGAAGTCATTGAAGGAACACATCAAGAAACATTCCCAAGAACCTGTCAAGTGTGACTTGTGTGGTCGGATGTATAAGAACGAGCATGTCTTGAAAACCCATATCAGCTTGCACACAGGGGCCCAGCCACGACCATGCAGCCACTGTGACAAGGCCTTCTTCTTTGCTTCATCCTTGAAGCAACATATGAAGCAGGAACATGGAGAGTTCCTTTTATTCAAGTGTGATGTTTGTGGAAAAACATTCAACTTAAAATGTCACCTTAAGTCCCATAACGAGACTCACAATCATGATAAGATTGCACCCATTCTCCACATATGCCAAATGTGTGGCAAGACATTCAAAAAGCTGCAGAGCCTAAAGATACATGAGAAGCAGATACATCTAGGTGTGCCCAAACAGCACATATGTGAATGTTGTGGTGCAATGTTCCATAACATCAGCAAGCTCAAGCTGCACATGCTGAGACACACAGGTGACCGCCCCTTCACCTGTGAGGCATGTGGTCTTCGTTTTGGCACCAAGCATCGCCTCAACAACCACCTAGTGTGCCACTCTGAAGAACGGCCTCATACCTGTGGTGTTTGTGGTAAGACCTTCAAGAGGCAGCGCAATTTAGGCATGCATGAGCAGAACTCACATGGAATCTTTTCTCAAGGCATGGGAAAGGAGAAGGTTGTGATCAACTTTCCATGCCAGGTGTGCGATAAACAGTTTACCACAAAGCATAAGCTTGCTGCACATATGAGAAACCACACTGGGGAACGACCCTTTACCTGTGAGACTTGCGGCCGCGAGTATAAAACCGCTGCAGGTCTAGGTTTCCACACAAAGACATCACACATGGTTTGGGAGGGCAAGCCAATGTCAAAGTACATTCAGGATGCAATAAAGAAAGACTTCCCTTGCAAGATTTGTGGGAAGGTGCTCTCCTCCAGGGTAGGGCGGGAACATCACATCCGCACCCATACCGGCGAGCGTCCATACAAATGCAAACTGTGTGAGCTGGCGCTCAAGACACCTGCCCAATTGCACGCTCACATGCAAATCCACTCTGACAGCAAGCCCTTCCCATGCACATACTGTGACAAGACTTTCCGCCGAAGGCCACACCTTGTAAGCCATTTTCGCACACATACAGGAGAAAAGCCCTATCCTTGTGAGGTTTGTGGGCGGGCTTTTTCACAGAAGGGGGACATGAAAAAACACCGTGAGAAGATCCACAACATTCCAGGAATGGTGGAGAAAATATCGCTTGTTTCATTGTGAAAGACTGATTAGAATTTAATTAACATTAACTATAGGTAATATGTCTAAAGTCCTTACTTTAACTGAGTGTAGTGCTATGAAATGATTTGTTTGGAGCTGCCTAGCACAGTATTGGGGCTATTAGTACCTGGGATTACACGTGAAAAACATAGGAACTTTTTGTGTCTGTAAAAAACTGGGAATTTTGAAACTAAATAGTAAAAATCCTAAAATATGTTTGAATGTAGTTCATTTAGCTGCAATCTTTAGATAGCTAGTAGGACTTGGCATAGAAGATAAAGAATGCTTGAACCAATTACAGCCATTCAAACACTTATATTATCCTTTAACTACCCCCCTCCCACACTGCTCTTCCCCCAAAATATGGGGGGGTTGCCTAACCTATTGAATATATATGCCAATTAAACTAATTCATCATATTTCTAACACCAATGACATGACTTCACACTAGTCAATTTGAGAAAAAATGGAATTCATCCATCTATAATCTAAGTTATTTTTAAAAATGGAAATGTCTCCTAGAAAACCCAGAAAATATCCGGAGCTATTGGTAATCAAATGAACATTGTCATGACAACCAAGTGCTAAAGAGACCCATCAAGTCTACACTCTAAATTTGTATTAAACCAAGCTCAACTGTATCTCTCACCAATTAATAAATGAATAATATATTAAAAATTATTGAACAAAAAAAATTGTCTTATGGTAGGCCTATATTACTTTATTAAAAGTTTAATGCAAGACAACTTAACAAAACAGCGTAAAATAGTGTGAGCCAATGAATAGTTAAAAAATACAGTGTAAAACACACTGTCTGCTGTTGAATAATCAAGTTTGTTTTAACCACTCTTTAGAACAGCATCAAATGCAATACAAAATATCAGTGCACACAAAATTCTCGTGATGAGATAAAGAAACCACCCCAAAATAAAATGTTTTTATCATAACCATGTTGGTTAATCTTTCATTCAACCTTATGTCATATTAAAGAGATTTTGTTAAAAGGTTGTTTACTCAAGAAAGAGTTTCGTGACACTTATTAAATTTGACTTTAAAAGTCACTCTTATGAATACCATTCGAGATTACTGCTAAGGTTGTGTTAAAACAGTTTATTTTTGTTCATATACTTTTTTTCCAGATACAATACTTTTAGTTTGAGACATCAACTAAAAATAGCAGGGCTATCTAACCATATTTTAATATTTATTCTAAGTGGTGATTTTGCATTTCCTAATCTAATGAGTGTTATTATTACCAGTGGCGTGCCGTGACTTTTCTCAAAGAGGACTAGTTTCAAGGACACCTTTCACTATGAGGCTAAGGAGGAATATTCTCCATTTAATGTACAATATGTAGCTTAGCTAATACACTTTTACAGGTCATAGGTTAGGCAATTTAGCTCCCTTCAACCGATTCACAATATTTAAACATAAAGAAAACAAATACATAAATAAAGATGTAAATTAAACAAAAACATGAATAAAGATAAACAAATAAATAAGTTTAAAAAAATAATAGTAGAATCTTTCCTTTATTTGTATATCAGTGCAATCCTTCTGTCACCTTTCTGAATGAATTTGTTGATAACAGCATCATAGAATGATTTTTGACTCTGCAGTTTATCTAGCAAGCCTTTTTCAACTGACCACAGGGAAAGTGTGGAGAGCCTATTCTCTCACTGGATGTAACTCACAGTTGTCTTAATACGTGTCAAACAAGAGAAGATGCGCTCACTGGTATTGTTGATACCAAACAACATAATTTATATGTTTCTTGTAATGCTTCTTCTGCTAAGTCTATTTCTTCCAAGAACTTCATAATTTCAGTTCTAGTTGTGTTTGAAGAGTCCGATAGTCTCTAAGTCGATACTAATTTACTCCAAAAATTGCCAAAATTGATGAGAATGTAGCTTGACTTAAGTGACAAAAATAAACTCAGGAAACCGAGATTTGAAGCTATGAAATTTGTTTGAATCTAGCACCTCAATAAATCGCAGTTTGTTAAGATCTTGAAACTTCATCTCCATTTGCCCAACCATGCATGGTGTCAATAACTTCACTATAAAGACGCACAAATTTAGTTCTGTGATTCAATGAGTCGTCTTCTTAGGAGCTTCCACATTGTCATCATCTTCTAATTTTCTACACGTCTCTTCAAATTCGTTTCTAGCATCTATAAGGTGAGAAATCATCTCAACGAAGGTTTTGGTTTGAAGAATTTTGAATATGTCTCACTGAGAGAAAAAATTTAGCTGAAAACCTTCAATAGAAAGGTGAAATCAAAATCTCTCAATGATGACACATACCCTTTAGCAGTCACGGACGCATCATTATCCCAACTATCTGGATTCTCGGCAATATTCTCAAAAAACTGTATGATTTCTGTTTTATTTTCATTCACCGCATTCACAATTCTGGAATTGTAATTTCATCTTTTACTGGAAACGGCTTCTTTAACTTAGATTGATTAAGAGTGTTAATGCATTTCAATAAATGTGTAAAGAAATTTGGAATGCCACTCAATGTCTTAAAAAATATCTTTCATTCTGTTATATGATTCATAGACTGAGAAAGAACAAAATTGAGTTTGTGAGCATAGCAGTGGATTAATAGTGCACCTGGGCACCTATTTTTAACAAGCATTTCTACACCATTTAAATGTCCAGAAAATGTAGCGGCTCCATCATACACTTGTGCTACAAGTTTTTGCTCACAATTTAAACGAGAGAGGATTCGAAAAACATGCTCATTTAAAACAATTCAGTGTGATCACTGCTTACATTTGAAAAAACCAATAAATCTTTCATAAATGTTGCCATCTTTTACATGTTGAAGGAAAGTCGAAAGTTGAGAGAGCTTTGCAATTTCCATGGTTTTGTCCAACATTAGTGCTATAAAAGATTCATAATTTATTTCCAACTTAATCTTATCCAAAATTATATCACCAGCACATTCAATTATGTCATTTTGAATTTTGTTGGAGGTTCCTTTAAATGCCCCCTTACGCTGGAGATAAAAATCCAATTTACTATTGTATTTAGAAAGTAACGGCATTAGTTCTAGTTCAATGTAGTTTCCCCAGTTAAGGGAATCTTCTGGTTCGTTGTGACCTCTGAATGGCAGATCTTGTTTAGCCAATAAACAGCACCCATCAATTAATCGTTTTCTTAGTTCCCGATTTGAATCAACCTCTGCATAATGTTTTAAAAGTCTCGCCTTTTTTGCTCACTCAGTTAAAAATCTATTCTGGTTTTCCCAAAAGTTTTTAATTTAGTTACTGCGGATAGGTGTGAGTGAGTCTTTTCATGGTGCATCTTGGCTTTGTGAAAATTGCTGATATCACAAAATCCGTTATTATTTTACACTCCCTGATTTGTTTCGAACAACACACAAGGCCGATAATACAGTCTGTTTCTTGATTTGCATGCATATATACATTTTGAAGAAGTATACTATTTTGTTTTGAAATGATGTGTATAGTCTTTCATTTTTGATTTAGCATAAATGTCTGGAGTTTGCCTACCTTTCATTATTACCTGCTGCTTTTCTTCAAAAGTGAGGGTTCCAAACGAAAAACTGTGAATAATCGGTCGAGAACACAGCATTGTGAAAGGTGATTGGCACTGCTATAGTCCACTGCACTACCTTCACCAACCCTGTTGCTTGTCTCAGGTCCCTTCCCCAAGCTTTGTTGTGAGGGAACAGTTTCCAAATCCGAGTCCCCTTCCATATTTCACACTTTCAAACACTGTCAAACTAAATCAAACACTTCACAAGATCTTTCATTAATTGGAACAATTAGATAAGCTTAACAACCACAACTCTACCACTTGTAAGAAGCAAATAAAGATTGCATTTACTTGTGACAGAATGCTAAGCATTAGCATATAACTTATCATACAGATAGACTAGAATGGATTCAACTGGTCCTCTTCTCAGTAAGAGCCGATAAGACTTGAGCGCTTCCGATGCTAGTTTAGTTGGGAGAAGGGAAGGGGACCGCGCAAATAGTGAGACTATCATTGAGTATTGTGACAGCGCTTCTGATGTTAGGGTGTTGTCATTTTAAAAAGGGGTTTAGGGGTTATCTGCTTAGGCCTGGCAGCTATTTTTCTCTTTGTATACTTTTACTGTCAAATATTTTCATTTCTCATTTGTTGCTTTATCATGGCCATATTATAGCAGTGAACTGGTAGCCCCATCTATCAGCTTCAATATGAAGTATTCAGACTGGCTAAAAGTACAGTGGACCATTGATAGATGGCATTACAATAACGTATTGCAATAAATGTTGATTCATAACCACATCAGGGAATGTTCAGGCAAACAAACACATTCAACGCCCACACCAGGGAAAGGGTTAATATTAATAATATGTTCACATCATAGTTTTTAATCTAAAGTGTATTGAATAATTATGGCTTGGTTGTGGGCTGACACCATGAAGTGTTTTTAATGTATATTCATTACAAATGTTTTCACTAAAAGTATTTGTATTAGTGGATATTTTAAGGTGATAAGCTGATCATAATTTATTCAATTTAAATAATACATTCAATTATAATAGGAATATAATAAATTTGCTAGTGTGAAGCAGATGAAGCTAAGTTTGGTTCTAGTAATAATTTAAAGTAGGTATTAAAACTACAACTACCTAAACAACACAACATTTCAACAATATGTATGATTACTTTCAAATACACTGTACATAATCTTAGCCCATTCCCTGACGCCGGTGTAGTACAGTGATCTGTGTTGACCTGGCAGCCATTTTTCTACATTTATACTCATATCAAACAAATATTTTAGGTACTCATTTTCTTGTTTATTGCTTTATTGATGGCTATAGTATAGCATTTAACTTGTAGCCCCATCTATTAGCTTCAATATGAGGTATTCAAATTAGCTAAAAGTACAGTGGTTCATTGATATATGGCATTACAATAACTTATTGTGTTGAAACAATGATTTACACCCGCACCTGGGAATGTTTGGTTAAACAAAGGCGTTTAATGCCTACGCCAAGTAATGGGTAAATATAAAATATTTTTATGCACTTGATCTAACATAACTTGACATATAAGACTCATTTTTAATGTTTTTTCCTTCTTCAAAAACTGATGCATTTAAGTATAGTAATTATTCACTTTATTAAATTGTCAAAAAATACTAAGTCATATGTTTAAAATAAAAAAATAAATATACCAGATATTAACCATTTGTTTTCCAATCAGTCGAAGTCTGTTATTTAAACAATAGAAAGCCTGCCACTATTATGTGAGATGCAAATAAATGTATACACCATGTCACCAAATTATAGACCTGGAACAAGTTTCACCACACTACAGAAGAATTAATAGCCTATAAATTGAAGGTGTGTGCAAATAGGATTGTACCATTTTGGATCATAGCTTCCCTGTTTGTTACTAGTCTATATGAAAATGGGATCTTTAAACTTCAATAAAGGGTAATTAAACTACTAGACATATGGGATCCTCATACATACTAGGATGACGAGGGCCGAGGGCTGTGCTCTACAGTTTCAAGTTTGCAAATTACCTACATATTGCGCTGAACCAAACAACCAAGCCAGTGTAGACCAAGGTAGATAGATATATTTCCAGAACACTCTTCTATTGAAATGCATACAAAGCATTCCCTAAACCAGGGGTTTCTAAAGTTTTTTGATCAAAGGAGCCCTTACTCTAGAAAAAAATACATGCTAGAGCTCTTACAAAATGTTAACACTAATATCATAAACATTCAATAATGACAGTTACAGTTTACAAGTATAAAAGTACTAATCAAATGTAAAACATCACATGTTCAGGGTGTGCCTTTGGCAAATGTCCTTTATTCAGATTTTTTTAAATTGGTAGGTAATCTTAGGTACCAATGCTATTACATAGTATGAAAAACAAAGAGTATTCTAAAATAGCCTCACAGAACTTGAGTTAACTATGGCGGAGTCCAAGGGCTCCACAAAGCACAGTTTGAAAAGCGCTGCCCTAAACCAATCACAACACTTGACCAGCTTTGAGTTTGGTTGAATGAAGTATGAGGTCTCTTTTTACACACTCATTTAAAACTAGGACTGAATTCGCATAAAATATGTCTATATTTAGATTATTTTACTTTCACTTTGAGAATGGAATTAAGATGTAAAATTTCAGAAGATTGGAATTGTTTTGAAAATAAAGTATATATTTTAAAAATGACAACATGGACATAGGAATTGAACCTGCAGCCTTTGTTTATATACCTCTTAGCTTCCTGGTTTGTCTTAAATCTAACCTTTCCGAGTTTTACATTAATAAACTAAAGTTTTGTTTGGTTTTGGTTAATTAATCATGTATTAAACTTTACAAGGAATTTGAGTAGTACTGTAAACATTTTAATAACCTATTTTGACACCAATTTATAATTTATTATTTTTAAACTTTTTTAAAACTTTCTAACCCGACAATTAAAATTAATCTTTCATTGTTAGGATTTTTGATGAATAGGTGAATTAAAACAACTTGTTGCTGGATTTTATGAATATTTAGTCCTAACTAAATATTACAATACACCACTATACAATAATTTTATATATCTTCTATTTATTGAACAGACATATTTTAACCATTTTCATCAATCATATTATAAGCTTTTATAACATTTGAGTAATAACTAAATGTATAATATTGTTCTACACTCTATTTCAGATTGGAAGAGAAACAAATGCACGAGAAATATATGTTTGAGTCATTTAAAAATTTGGAAGAATATGGAGACGTGAGATTCATTGTTGAAACCATATACCCGGACACCAGTTCTAGCCAACAAGAGTTTGATGAAACTATATCTAAAATTAAAGAAGAATCATCCACAGAAGAAAATATTAAATTCACACCTAATGTATGTGATGTTGCAAAACCTGATTTTACCCAACAATATAGTCTTTTTCATGCATGTGACAAATGCGGGAAAATTTTTCTGACAGAGAAATTGTTGAAGGTACATTTGAAGATACACTTACAAGAGCCAGTAAAGTGTAACCTCTGTGGACGAGTGTATAAGAACGAGCGTGTGTTGGATACACACATGAGCCTACATAAGGAGGCTAAGCCTTGGCCATGCAACTACTGTGACAAGGTTTTCATATTTGACTCATCCTTACAAGAGCACATCAAGTCTGACCATGAGCCCGACAATTCCAACAAAACAACGCCTAATGTCTACACTTGCCAAATATGTGAAATAAAGTTTGACAAGCTAGAAGAGCTCAAATCACACCTAATGTCAACTCACAAGCATCTCGCCAAGCGACACATTTGCGAGTTTTGTGGTGCCATGTATCACACTAGCAATAAGCTCAAGACACATCTGCTTAAACACACAGGGGAGTTTCCTTTTACCTGCGAGGTTTGCGGTATGCGATTCTGTGCCAAGTACCGTCTCAACAACCACCTCGTGTGCCATGTGGATGAGCGACCACATATTTGCAGCGTCTGTGGCTGGGCTTTCAAAAGGCTGCGTAATCTGCGGGCGCATGAGCAAGATTCCCATGGTATTGTGTCACAGGGCCCCGGTAATAAAAAGAGTGTGGCCAACTTTTCATGTCAAATGTGTGAGTGGCAGTTCACCAGCAAGAAGAGACTGGATTCTCACATGAGTGTCCACACAGGGCTTAAGCCCTTCCCTTGCGAGATTTGTGGCAGTGCATATGCAACCCCAAGTAAGCTCTCTTTCCATAAGAAGACCATGCACTCTGGCCTCACCTTTCGCAAGAAGACATTAGGCCCCAAGAAACCCTTTCTTTGCTCCACGTGCGGGAAGGTGCTGACCTCCAATTTGGGATTGGAGCTTCACATGCGCACACACACAGGAGAGCGTCCATATGAGTGCAAAGTGTGCAAGATGGCTATCAAGACACCCTCTCAACTTCATGGACACATGCAGAC
This sequence comes from Timema californicum, assembly GCA_902141385.1. Classification (NCBI taxonomy): domain Eukaryota; kingdom Metazoa; phylum Arthropoda; class Insecta; order Phasmatodea; family Timematidae; genus Timema; species Timema californicum. Next base: position 52,144 of record CABFOW010002852.1, on the reverse strand, counting down.
CCACTCTGACATCAGGCCCTACACTTGCTCGATCTGCAACAAGTCATTCCGCCGCAGGCCTTACTTGCTTAGCCATTTGCGAACACACACTGGCGAGAAGCCTCACCCTTGCAGTGTGTGTGGTAGAGCATTTATGAAGAAGCACAAGAAAACTGTTCATAAAATCCCAGAGACAGATGAGAAAACTGCAGTCACTTCCTCTATTGTTAATGGCTGATTAGTATTTGTCAGTAAGGTCAATATAAAATGTGTAAGTTGCTGCTAGTCCGAATATGCATTAAAACTTGAAACAAAATTACAAATGAATGGTAAAATTTAAAAAAAAAGACAACATAAATTAACTACTGATTAAAAATTAGTTGCTACATTCTAGCAATATTACTTAATCTATTAAATGTATTATATATTTAATATAATCCATCTTAAAAATATAAGCATAGTTTCTCATTAATATGTGCAAGTGCCAATGCTATTATTTTCTTCTTATGAAATATAATGGAAGGAAGAAACCAATTTTTTATAGAAATGGGGAACCATATTCAAGGGTGTGACTCTGACCTCTTCATATCATAGTCAACAATACTGTTTCTGTGTCAACTGTGCCAGTATAATATAGTTTAAGGTAAAATCAAATATATATATATATATAACAGGTAAACCAAGGTATGTATGTTATTACATTTTGTCATTTTTATTGCTTACTTTGTTATTGTGTCTAAATTAGATTGTTGAAATATTGCTCGAGGTGGGAAAGGTGAGGCAATCTACCACTTTGCAAGACTCCTGACTATGAATTTTCTATAATTTCACCAAATATTTCTGTTATGACATGATAAAAGTGAAACTATTTAATAACACCCATGACCACAACATGGTAGCACTAGTAATATTAAATTGTCACAAATTAAAAACAACTAAAGAAACTTCAAGGGTGTTATAATTACTGAGTCCTTTAAATATTTAATCACCTTTATACTTTATTTAATTTTGTTATCAGTTGATGTTTTTAAAACGACTTTATTAATGTTGTAGTTTATTATTAATGTTTGGCTCTTATTACATTATTTGAAATGTAAATAATAAGAATTTTAACTACTCTTTATTAAGAGAATGGAAACAAATAAGCATGCTCTTAAAACTCTGAATTAATTTGTGTTAACCCTTTTCTATTATAATTATAATATATTATTCATAATTTATACACACAGTTAAACATTTTGTATTTGTAGCAAGGGGTTTACAACACTTATCATCCGTACTATCCCACCGCCCATTTTAGATGATAGGCACACCATATATTAGGTTTTTTAACTTTATATTTCTTTATTATTAAATTTTTTTATGGATTTAATAAAGAAAATATATTTATATTCACAAATTGTCACTATAGAATATTACCATACCTTTTAATATCGAAAAGAAAAGTTATCTGCATTTGTGGTCAGTATGATCTGCAACAAATTATTGACCGAAAAGCCTTAACAAATCTAATGCCCTTCTATTCCAAAATCGGGCCATGTTAATTTAATAGTTTTAAAAAGGTTTATCATCATCAACCATTTCCAGCCTATGGCTAGGTCCGTTTAGTAAAATGCCTCTATATCCCTCTGTCCTTCCACCATTCTTCCTCCTGCACTCTCTTTCACTTTACTCCTCTAACTTTCACACTTACTGTTAGCCATTCCTCCATTAAATAAAAATACAATTATTTTATTTATATTCTTAGTCTGTTTAATTAACCATGTAAAGAAAAACTATACATTAATTCATAAGGAAGTGGTATTGTAAGTTTTTGATAACTTTTTAATTGGTCAATCAAATAGGCCTGAAACACATTTTTACCACGTCATATTTTAGTGAATTTCAATCAATGTTGGTGGTTGAAAGGGGGCTTCCTAAAAAAAATCAGGGTTTATATTTCTCAGGGTGGGAACTGAGTCATTTTTGGCTCATTTACAACTATAAAAAAAAAGTAAATATTTACAGCTATTAATGTAACCACTAAACCAAATGAGTTGATTAAAAACTAGAATTTCTGCACATTGCAGCTATGTTTCTTGGTTTCTCAGTCTTGCAGAAGATCAAATGAAAGTAATATTATCATTAAAGTTAGATATAAAGAAAATTGAAAATAAGAACAATAACATTTATTTTATGTTTTGTTGCTACTAAAAAACTGCCACCATCTTCACCAAAAGTTTTAAATAATTTTAACACCAATATAATGTTTACAGAATTATTTTGAATGAATACAAAGTGTCATACTGGGGCAAGATGCACAATGAACAGGAAATATTTTTTTATGATATGCTCATGTTCATTCAGTGTTGTTAACAAAGGATTTAAAGCTGCTCAACATTGTTTAGGATGTTGCTTAAAGCTATGAAGCTATGACTTGTTTCTGTTAATGGCTGTAGTATTGAATAGATGAACCCAAGTTCATTTAGTAGCACACCTATTGCTGCATGTGTACAATTGTACACTGTTAAAGAAAAGGCTTCTAGTGCTGATCTCATATGGTGCGATTAAAAGTGTATAACCAGATTACTCTGCTACATCATGTGAGGGTATAAAAGAAGTTTTTGAAGCTATGTTTCTAGCTGATGTTCCAAGTGAATTTTCACTTTGTTTAACAAAGATAAGACAACATTGTGCTTGGACCATATTTAAAGATGAACTGGTTGACTTGAAGAATGCATATTTCACTCTAGTGTATGATGATTGATGATATCACACATTAAAGCGTTTAATCAAGGATGTTAGTAGCCACCCTCTTTTTTCTAGGCATATTTTCATTAGGCTTATGGACAGTTGTAGACCTAATGGGTTTTTCATTATAAACCTACATTGTGATCCTGTTTTATTTTGTCCGGGAAATCACAACATTTAATTTCCTAGTTATCTTCTATGCTCAGACTTTTGCATTTAAACATCGATTTGTATACCCGAGTCATGACTTTATTGTGTCATCTTGAGTAAATGTTCAGAAACATGACTTGTTTTTTTTTTGCAATAGCTCGTGTTTATGTTTCAGGTTGCTTCCCTTTTTTTTCCTAATATTTTTCTTACTTATACCCTTTATAAAACCAGAAACCCAATAAACATCCAACCTGCTTTGGTAGCTGCACTACTCTTGCACTAGACTAGACTGCTGACGACAGGGAGATTGTGGTTGATCCCAGTCAGGTACACTGAGGGTGTTTTTCCTCACTAGTTTCCCACTCTATCTTATGCACAAGCAGGTGCACTTACTCTAAATTTAACCTTTCTCAATCCCAACCCATTAGCATACTTAGTACATAAGTGAACCCAAATGGGTAGTCAAACGTGATGCTAAAATTTCACCACACTTAATTTTAGCACCAAGAGCTGAATTAATATTGAATATGTTCTTGAAATAACAGTTGTAACAACAGCTGGAATATCATCTTTATGTTTTAAATACCTTTATAGTATAAAACCTGCTTCGGTGGCTGCATGCTCATAGGCAGGCATGTCAACACGTAGCTTTGCAGGTTGCATATGTACCGCCAGCAATGTCTGAAACTGACCCTTGAAAATAAGAAAAATAAAATATGTCACTGGAATTTTAGACTGATAAATTTCCACAGTCGCTACATGTGTGACACTTCATTCAAAGGCCTTTACAGTTTGGATAAACTATTGAAAAATCTTTCCTATATAATTTTAATGTAATGAAAATTCTGTATCTCATTTTGGCAGCTACCTATCTCCCTATACATATAAGGCTGCAGCCACAAGTAGTGGCTCTGTAGTAAATATTGTTTATAAAAACATGAAAACAAAGATTATGAAATATAACCCTGCATCTTCTAGGCCTACTGTTTGCATACTTGACCACCATATTACCACCAAGAGTTGACCTCAATGGTCTTGGAGTAAAGTTTGTGACGTAATTTGCCACTCTACCTTGTATTTCCCTATATTTTTATAATTTTTTTGAATGATTTCCAATTTATTTTTGTATGAAATTAAAGACTTCACAAAGTTTGACTACGTATAACATTGTTTTAAATAATTTAAATAAAGAATTTTGATTTAAGGAAGAACACTTACCTTTTATTAAACATACTAATTATCCTTCTAAGAAGTGTGTTTAACTCTTGTAGTTATTTTCAACGTCGACCATGTTTGTTTTAACGCATGCACAGTTCTATCAAACAAGTGAGTAGCGGATCTCGTGATTGTAAAAGAAGAAACAAGATTTGATGTAATTAACTCAAAACCAGCGCACTTTACGATTATGACAGATAGAAATAAACATTTAATTCTTTTATGAAAACATTGTTCACATTCATTGGGATATATTTCAATATTTATATTAAACCTGCATTGTATTTGATTGTTATCCCTAGTCCATAGCCAACATTTTATCTTTTGTTTTTATATATTAATTTTCTCTTTGGACTTGGAAGTAAAGAATAGAACATTTTTAAATTTGATTTTTGGAAGACTTTCTGTAGGAGACGGGGTCTTCTTCCTCGGTGTTGGTCCAACATGGAGCCAAATCTGTGGAGCTCCTAATTCTAATTATTTTAAAGTGAATTAAAGGTTGTAAATTTAAAGTACAAGTAGCAAAAATGGAAAGATAAGTATGTGTGCAAGAACTAGACTGTTTATTTTCGTTTAAATTGTGGAAGAATTTGCATTATTAAAATGAAACAAATTTCTAAAGTTGGTGTTTCAATATGGACTAGTTCATGGGTGAGGTCAAACCAACTCTTCAACTTTAAATTAGTATTATTATTATTATTTTCTCTATCAAAATCAGAATTCATTTTACGAACTTTCAGAGAGACAGACTAATGCAGAGAATTAAGTAACATTTTATTTTATGTCCAATTATTAATTTTTTTTATTATTTTTTTTTCTCTTCTTTTTGGTTTCAACAATACTATTTTATACTTTGTTAAATTAGAATTATAATTATCCGGAATTCCATAGTTAGGATTGGGATGTAGTAAAAAGGAAACAACAATAAATCCACAAAAGTGCCAACAATTGTTGTTTTATACATTTATTTTTATTGTAGTCTAAACTACATTTTATTTCAACAATCCATTTTTATCTAAATTGCTCATGTTTTATTTTAAGTATTCCCCAGTGGTCTCGAGTATTGAGTGTGCCACTGTCTGAATTAGCCGAGGTAAATGTTTTTATTTTATTTTTATTATGATTATTTTTCTCCTAGATACTAGGGGTGGCGCCCAACCAAAACACAATCTTTATACATCTTGATGTTAACTATTGTTACCAGAAGACACTGATATTAAACCAGAAAACTATATATAAAATTTATATAATACACATACATTCTTCTCTTTTAATTTTTCATTACAAGTGCTCACTTCAGGACCCAATGTTCATGGGTTCTAACCCATTGGGGGTCAACTAATTTTTCTTGAGCGATAAAAATTAATAGCACAACTTCCTTCGGAGGGGAAGTAAAACCATCAGTCCATATCAATTATGGCATGTAAAATAACCCTGGAAGGTATGTGAAAATACCTTTCCCAGCAAAATTAGTACTCTCTTTCACTCTCATTCATAGAATTTCTCATGTGCTGACATAATCACTTGGTTCAGAAAGTGCATGTTAAATACCTCAAATGAAGTTAAAAAAATGAAAACATAGTACTACTGATATTTGATCATTGCCACAGTAATCAAGTGTGCAGTTATCACTACAATATCTTAGTCCCTGCTACTTTTGATGTCATAGTGACAAAATCACCATCAGTCATACAATAAGTGTATATGAGGAGAAATTGTAATGAGTAAGTTTTGTGTTTTACTTGTCTTTAGTTAAACTGGTATATGTTTTAAAAAAGTTTAGTAACAATATAATCTTAATTTTCAAGAGAAATTGAAGTAGAGAGTAAAATAGTATGCTTGAAATATAGGAATTTTAGTGCAGTTGCAGTATCATCTTAATTGGCACTATTGATTCAAATCGCAAATCGAACTATGACCTCTATGTTCCAAAACTTTATGAAAAGAAGTTGGAATAATTAAAAGTTCTTCAATAAATCACAAAATGTGTTTACCAAACCTGTTGCAGATAATGCAGCAGCTGCTGCTGCTGTAAAAGCTAGTTACATAATATATCTTGCAGAATCGATGACTTAGCCAATAATTTAAGAGACCAATATAGTTGTTAAAATCAAAATTTGAGACTACTCTATTGTAATTTAAAAAAATTACAGACATTCACTATATCTCTCATTTGGCAGGACAAGGTTAGCCTATCTTCAACTTTGAAAATTACTTGAGCTCAAGACATTATACAAGTTTTGATGATTTGCTTTCTGAAAAACAATACCAAGTGTCCATCAAAAATCTCATGGTAAATAATGTAATAATAAATTTTGATTTTGTTAGTGTTTTTTTAATTTTTCTCTTTCAATTATGTATGACTATAATAGGCCTATATTGTGCAACCTCTTGTTATAGACAAAAAAAAAATTGGGAATATTTTTAACTTTAAAAGAATACAGATGGTGTAAGTCATTTTTTTTCATAATTGAGTTAGCAATATAAATATGTGAAGAATTACTCATTCTGTCAACTGGCAAAGTGTCAGTTTATATGTTTGCAGCTAGATTACACCACATGCTTGAACTTATTTCTAAATGCGAGCCTCAACATAATGCAACTTTTCTTATGTGGCCTGCACTACAAAATGAGTTTGACTTGCCTAGTTTAAGACATCACTCTCACAATAGACTAGACTGCCATGACAGGGAGATCGGGGTTTTAATCTTGGTCAAGTGTACTGAGTTTTTTAAATCCTTTCCCACACTCCCGACATACAAATGTGGGTACACTTCCTCTAAATCCTACCTTCCTCATCATTTCACTAGCATAATTAGTACATATGTTTATAACTTGAACAGGTAGTAGACACGATGCTAAAAGAAAATTTGTCATTAACTCCACGATGTTAGCCTGCAGGCGAACTATACTGACCGAGAGGATGCCGACATTAGCGATGATAGTGCCAACATTTCTGGATACAGGGTGTCATTTGGTCATCACGAGCCCTTCATTCGTTAATCTCTCTTTTTTAAACCAGAGCTGCTACTACTTTAGCCAAGTAGCTCATTTGTTCTCATGATGCTGAGTGTGATCTCGTTCCAGACCCACTGCTTCTTAGATAAATTTTGAGAGCACTGGGGATCAAGCTCAGGACCTTTGGATCTGTAGTCAGGAAATCTGACCATTAGACCATAAAGGTGATCCAAATTTTGTCACACAATGACAAAATTCATAAGTTAACTAAAATAAAAAGTACATATTGTATTGAAAATTAAATTAATAGATGCAGTAAAGAAAAAAGTATATATTCATCATGGTTAAAATTAGAAACAATGGGAGACGAAGTAATAGACATAGAATAGTAAGAGATAACATTTATTAAATAAAAAAAGAATAATTAAGTACACAGCTTGAGTAGAGATTTGAATAATATATAGGAAAATACCTTATACCAATGATAGGGTTTATGTTTAAATTCTTCCAGTTAAAAAAAAAATGTTATGAAAAGTTACAATGAATATATAAAGCCTGAGTGTGTCTAAGCGGGTCAACAAATAGTTTAAAAACACAATAAGCAAAGTGAGATAAAAACCTCTGAAATAAAATTATTAAATTGGGCAAAATACTAGTCATGTCATCTAGTGAGGTGAACTAACTCTTGGTATTTCCAATTACTTGATTCCAGAAAAATTACAGACCCTATTCTAGTGATTTAATTATATTAGAAAAGTTTAAACATTTAAAGAATTTAAAGTGACCTAAAAAAAAGGGAAACAATAACAAACAATCGTTCATCAAGCTTAGCCATCGCGAGGTGCATTAACAAAAGACACGCTAGGCCTGAAAACAAATTTCTAAGGAGAGTAATAATGTATGATGTTTAACTTACACTTACACGCTCAATATTGCACAATAATATTGACCGTGTATGGGTAATATTGAAGGTTTGTGGAACCTGGCGAACGAATTATCAATAATTAAATCTAAAATAAACATCAATAATACAATATTCTGTAGAAATGTTAACGACGCCAGCTTGTACAGTAACATTAATTCAATCACAACCAGGTTAAGTGAATTGGTGCAGAAGTTAAAACATTTGTATGCAGAATTTCATAGTCGATTTTCTAAACTAATCAGCAGAACCGATCTTATGATTTACAATGATTTATACATAATATCGAAATAAATTATTTATGTTTAATCTTTGATAGAGAGGAGTTTAATATAATCATCATGCTGATAAACGTCTAAGGCCACGTTAGGTAATTGAATAAATCAGCTTTTGTAAAAAGTTATCATTGCTCTGTACAATGGCTCTGTACATCACAGATCACCTTACTAAAAGTCTATAAATTAAAATTTGTTGTAACATGTTTTCCGCAAATGTGCTGCAATCTTAAACAGTCGCCAGTACTTCTTCCATAGGTTAAAGTTACGGTTTCAATGGCTCAGTAAATATTTTATTTGTGTGACGTATTATTAATTTTATCTTTTTTACTTTTACTATTTTGTTACCGAAAAATGATCAGCGCTAATAGGTTATATTTCACGTAGACAATTCTTCAGACAAATGTGAAATACAGAAGAGTTTTAACAAAGTAAAATTATAGCGAAAGAAATGATTTCCAAAAACCTTTTTTTAATATTGAATAACCTCTTAATTTTACAACACTGTAAACACAACTATCAACTCTTTCATAGTTGATTGAAAGATAATTTGCTAGCTCTATAACTTTTTAATAGATTAAAATAATAATATAGGAATACAAAGAAAGAAGGTGCTTAATCAAAACATTTGATTCGTACTATTTTAGGGACAATGCTAACTAAACTATCAAATAATGTTACTGAAGAACATTTTAATTTTTGGGGAGAATTGTAGCATATAAGGTTAATGAATTGCTTTTTTCATTATATTTTTTTATAAAGACCAAACATATTTAGTGGATAAAAACCATTTTTGGCCTAGCAAAAATAATATTTAGTAGACAGCTTGTAAACTAATATTCTTCCTTGGCACAGTTTTCTAATTTTTTTTTAAATTTTGTCATACATAAAATGAAAATCAGCTTTATTTAATCAATATTATGAAATAATAAATAATAAAATAGTATGAAATAATTAACTAACCACAATTTTATCTATAACATGTAACAGTTGAATCAAATTTAAGAGTCATATATTGTCACTGATTACCATGGTTTTAACCTTAAACAAGCTGTGGTACACATCTGTGCACAAGTGTTGTTGATGTAGTAATAGTCGCAATATCATCTTAAGCTATTTAAATCAAAATTATGAATCCATTCAGTCTATTTATTTTTGCTGATGCAATGGGTTAATAGGTAGCCCTACTATTATAATGTTTTTATCAACGGGATACAAACAAATATTAGTAATATAAATTGAATGGTTTCCTACATTTTCGCTTACTTCATATTATTAATATAAATTAATTCAAATAATAATAATAGCGTTTCCCAAAACCATTGGTTTTCTGTACGTCGTGGGTTCAATGTCAGATCAGGGGGATATTATCTTTTTCATTTAGAAACTGTTTCTAAATATGCCAATTATTTCTAACCTGGGGATTGCAGCAAGTTTTGAGTGGGATTGCAATGCTTGTTACTTTTTGAAGTGACTGTAGGAAGGTGCAAAATTTAAATATAGATGTTTAAGTTAGTTAAAATTAAAAGAACTGTTAAGTTTGCTGTAGTAATCCCATGTTTACGTAAGTGGCACTGCCAAAATATCTACTGGTATTATTGATTCTGTTTTGAAACATCTTAGTTACATTTGTATAGTCATCATGTAAGAAATTTAAGAAATTTATAATAATTAAATCAAGCACATGGGTTTATTGTCACACACATTTGATTTAGTCAGTGCAAGTTCAGCATTAAAATCCCTACCAGGGTGCTGGGGGTGATTAATTTCCTAAATGGTATCCCCCTTATCCCTCCAGGCGAATATAGGTACATATACTCTAAATTCTACCTAACTCATGAGTTCAATTAAACGCTGATAGTCTAGATGGGAAATAAGATTCAGTGAAAAAATAATTCAAAAACTGGGATATGAACGTTTCTAGGTGATGGTCTCAAAAGACAAAAATGGAGGTCAAACCCAGCAAAAGGTTGGAAACCAGTGTAATAATATACTTGTTATGTTATAAATGTTTGATCAATGAGCTCACAATTAATAACATCACACAAAAATAACGTCTTTATTCTTATATGTTTTGGCAAAGGGTGCCGTGGAGTGTGAAATATGCAAATATTTTATTTTTTATAGTGTTTAAACTAAACACCTTAGAAATGAAGTAATTCTTTCAACACTAAAACACAACTAAACACAAAGGATACAAATCGACTCAGGGTTGGGTCAAGTACGAGAGTGGAATTGTCTACATTTGCTCCTAACTAGGACCATTTAGTTAACGTTCATCATCTCATTAAGCCTGGCTGATATTATCACTGAGTTTGCTTTCTAAATAAAGGCCTAATAGAATTAAAATATTTTACCTTTATTTTAAATTTATTTTAATTAGTTGAAAAATGACACCTGGACCTTAGAAATGAACCCGAGACTTCTGGCATCGCTGTTCGAAACTGGGACTCATCAAAATGATCTGCGCAAACATGTGTAAATAGGGATAATTTCACGTAAAAAAACAACTATACCTGACCATTTTTTATTTAAATGAAATTTTTACCAATATTGTCCATAAATCTAACCATAAAATTTATGTTTTAGAATTTTTAATGACCCCATTTTGAGAAATAGATCCATGAAAACTTTCAACTAAAATTGATTTTTTTCTCCCGCACCACATTTTTCATTTCTTATTAATTTCTGTTCTATCGCTGTTAGAATTATGCTTTTTGGTTCATTTTTCTCATTTTGAAATTGATTTTAATCTGATATACAACTCGGAAAACTTTTAACAGTAATTTTTTTTCACTCTTTCAATATATATATATATATATTATTTAGTTCTTAATTATCTATATAGATTGAAAATTTCCAAATGGGATGTCTATGGGATCATGAGTTATGATGAAAATTGTAGTACAAGTAACAATATTTTCAGTCCCGTGATCTGTGATTATGATTATTAATATTGTTGTTGTTATATTAAGTTTCTGGTATGGAAGGTGATTTAATACATAAAATATAAATTATGGAAGTCTTTTTAATTCTTAACACCTTAGAGACTAGGCCTAGCCACTTTAAAACTATGGAAAGAATGGTATGAAAACCTATAAGATAGAACTTGCATGTATATGTACACATACATATTTTCAGCAAAATTTATCTAGTCAATTGCTAACTATGAAAAATTAGTTCTTTGTCAACCTTTTTAGTAAAATATTGTTTGCTTTGTTCATTATTTCTGCTGTCAGTCGATACACTCCTCTTGGTGTCGTTGGATTAACTTTTTTTATAATGTCAGCTCTATTAACACTCATTATGTCTAGGAATTGGGGGTATTTAGAAGATATACTGGGTCCATATGGCTCTAAAAACTTATCTTGATATCTTCCTCTTCTACACCAAGAACACATCCCAACAACCAATGGTTTTGAGTACTGGAAAGTTACAAATTCAACAATATTTCTTCTCTTGATTCATTTAATAGGCTGTAGGTGACCTGGTGGTCTATCGGGTAAGGTGTCAGACTTATGTGCTGGCGGCCGGGGTTCAATCCTAGGTCGCGGCAAAGATTTATCTGATTACCAAACCCTTCCTTCACCTCTGACAAGACATCTTGTGAATGTGGGGAAGGCCAGGCCTTCACCGTGGTTCGGATTCCACGTTAAACTGTAGGTCCTTCATTTCGTCTCACAATCACCCTACCATTACACATTAGCGTAAGTGCGTATAATCCGAACGGGTAGTAAGACGCGGTGCTAATAATAATAATAATAATAATAATAATAATAATAATAATAATAATAATAATATGCTGTAATACCTAACTTTCAGACTAGTTTTACTCTCAATTGGAATGTAGTTATGCAACTGATGTGTCCTTTTGACAGTTTTTGCATTATCTAGTCTTGGTTGTAACAATTTGTTTTCTGTTTCATAATCTTCTTTGGTTGAATATAAAAGATTCATTTTTGGTATATTATTTATGGCCCAATCATAAATCTGGTGAGATGTCATAATCTTCTCATTTGTATACCATGCGCAGACTTAGTCACGCCCACACCACCACAAGGTACTAGCGACTTTATGGTACTAATCTTGCTACAACACTTATATTGTCGTTGGCAACACTGGCTTTTAGCTGTAGAGCCCAAAACTAGTTTACGTAATCAGTTGGCATTTCTTTAGTTCCTAAGACATTTGAGATGATCAAAGCTAAACTTGTTTGAAGATATTTAAACTAAGGTCAAATTAGTTCAAAATCTTACATCTATTGCAACATTTAAAATAATTAAGGGATGGGTTTGAGATAATTATTTGTCATCATATTGATTGAATGTAAAATGTAAAAATTGAAATGCAAAGGACCTTGGTTTAGTTGTTTAAAATATATTTTACTCGGTTTGATCTCATATCTTATCACGCCTCTCTCCCTATTTAGTTTAAACTTTCTGAGGGCTATTTTATTGGAATAAAAGGGCTAATGGAAAAATATATAAATAAAACAAGTATATAATTGTTTGTATGCACAAACATACCTTCATCAAAACCAATCTTTGAATCAAACGTTTCATTTGTGTGAAAGCTAAAGACACTGACATAATCTACTTAAGTGAATATGTGTCATATTAGTTCATTCAGTATAGTAAATTTATAACAATCATGAGACAACAGATTCAAATCTCACTACACATATCTTTTTTTGTTTGTGCCATCGTATTGATAAATTAAGATTTTAATATCAGATATTGTATTAAAAAGATTTTTGAATTTTTATCATAAAACATACTTGGAAGGTGAGCCTGTGTAGACTTACCCACCAATTTAATTTAAAATAACTAGCAAACTTAATTAAAAGCTGTGCATTGACTTGAATATGTTGTGTGTAGTAGATTATTTAAAGAAAATACAAATGGGTTTCAGAATATAAAATATATTTTTATCTAAAAAATAACCAAACTATTTAATTACTACTAGGATAGTGAACTCCCTATACTCTATTAAACAATGTTGCGAAGTAAAAAATAAAACTAACTTATATTGATAGTTGATACTATAATAACTTATAAATTAGAAAGTTTTTAATTCAGATTCTTTTTAAAAAGTGGCCGAGGTTTTATTTGGAAATCTCAGACTTTTAAGACAGACACCTAGTCTACATTAAATTGAGTTTGAATCCGTGGTGGATCCAAGGGGAACGATCGCGATCGCCAACGCCCCCGTCACCCCACCTCTCCCCGCCGCATAGAAAATAATCAAACATATTGAAACCATTACCCTGATGTTGTAAATAATGACTGATTAACACCTCCCTCGCCCTAACTCCTACATTAACTAATCAATAATTCTTTCAATGTGAACAAAAGCAAGGAGTTTAAAACTAAAACTCTCCAAAAATTAGATTACTAAGTTTGTATTAAAATATATATGTTTTCTATAAATACCTACTATAAACATTTTAGGACCGTATATTTTTTATACATCGATTACTTTTATTGTGACAACTGGAGGAACAATAGGCTGATTGCAAACCTGTAACTGGAACAAGTAAAGGTGAGGCTGAATGATAGAGAAACCAAATACGTAGAGGTAAAAAGAATATTTACACAGGACTACCTAGTGGGACCCCTCATCACAATTTTACCTTTGACCCATACGTGAATAAAGTGATGATTACGTTTGTTGTTGTCGCTCACTGATTGGTTGTTGGCTTTTCACCTCCTCCCCACTTCTCTGCATCCTCATCTCCACCCATGACCCCTCCCTCTATCCCTGACCCCTTTCCAGTGTTCCAAACTTGTATTTTATGTTTGCTCATGGTTTATTATGTGTGCTCATTGGTTATTTTTATGTCAGGATAGGATTGGGACGGGCGTTGGAGTTTATTGGTGTGGGAGTTTATTTTATTTATTGGCGTGCAGTCCACGGCGTCGGGCGCTCCTCCCTCGGCATCGCTGACTAGGAAGCTAACACACTGTACGAACCACTCCTGACGGCCGCTTAGCGTAGAATGTGATAAATGGTTCCCAGCCACAAAACTCTGAATTTATTTTGGTGTCACAACCCTCCCCTCGGCAATGGGGTTTTCAGATGACATCATCGCAACACAGGTGTTGGTGTGTCGGCATCGCTGACTAGGGAGCGAACACGTAGCATGAACCTCACCTGACGAATGTCTAGCGTAGAGAGTGAGAAATGGTTCCCGGCCGTAAGACCACCTTCACTTCCCTCCCCCTCCTCCAGGCAATGGGTTTTCCCGGTGTCGACATTACAATGTCGCAACCCCTCCCCCACTCCCTTCCCCATCTATGTGGTAATGGATTTTTTCCCGCAACTAGAGAGCATTGACACAATGGTGTCGACATTACAATGTCGCAACCCCTCCCCCACTCCCTTCCCCATCTATGTGGTAATGGGTTTTTTCCCGCAACTAGAGAGCATTGACACAATTCTGATTATGCACATTCAGGGGCCTTGGACTCCTCAGTTAGGGGCCGCTTTCCCTCACCACAAAAGTGTACGAAAATTGGTTGTATAGTATCGTCCATCGAAATGCGTGGGTGTAGGTATCAGCCTTGTACCACTTTTGGTGGAGCAGTGAGGTAGAAATGTTCCAGCGCTGAAGAGGGAAACTAGTGACTGTACACCTCAGAGGAGATTCAAACCCCGACCTTCGCTGCCATAACTAGATGGGGCTACACGCACCCTTTTCTGGTTAACGTCTTGATAGTGCGGTAGGAATGATTAACAAAATGTTCCGGAAGGAGAACTACCAACAGTTTACATGGCATGGATTCGATTTAAACCTCTCCCCACCAGAATTAAATGAGGCTGATCTCCCATTTTCGATAATGAAATAAAAAGGTTTTGCTGGTCGACCAGATTTTTCTAGACCAGGTATAACGTGTAACCGCATTTGCTTGAAGTGAGAAAATCAATCTCAGAATGAGAATAAAACGTCGATCACTCTGCTATCGGCCAGCTAGTGTAAAACAATAGCGACACCTAAGAACATGCGACCATCGATGCATGTATACAAAAATTATTATAAGATGCATTTTTATTTATAAATTTTGAAGGTAGATTGCTACCCAAAGATAAAGTTAAAAAAAAGAAACAGCCGGTTTATTCCTTGAGCCACTTATAACAGAAAAAAGTTTTATCTTAATATAATTTAATGTTCTCATCTATAAATAACGCTTACATTAATTTATAACTAATATTGAATTGAGTAACTTGAATTTAATACTCGCAACTATATTTTGACGAAATAATATGTAACTATATTAATTCATAAGTAATATCAGGGCTGAGGAAGATATAAAATGTACCCGCACTTGTGTGAAGGCCGAGCGATACGGTCAACCTGGATTTAATCCCCTCTACCTCCCTACTAATAGCCACGAAGTTAAACGTATTGGTATTTAGAACCACGTCTTAATACCCGTCCGGGGCACAACCCCCAAAGGATGAGTGAGGACTTCAGTACACATACACGACAGGGATTCAAACCACGCACATCGATCTCCCCACCGTCCTCGGCAGTCAAACTCAAGACGTAATTAACAGGTTAGCTAACTATGCCACTGAGGCGGGTCTTATCGCTAATATAATCAAATGATTCCTTCCAGCTTCTTTACGTTGCTAATTGCAGTCGTATTTGCGCTAAGGGAGAGTGGAAAATCAACCTAAATACACCCTACAGACCCCCACGCCTCAGCAGGTATTAGAACTCCAACCTTGCACCCCACTACCAGAAAGCCTTGGAAGGATTCGAACCCAACCTCCACTCACCGATAGAAAGCCCTAACATTTAGACTGTGTGCCCACTGGTTCAGATAGCTAACTACTGAATTATAAAAAAGGATTCATACCACTGCCGCATGTGCGTGGGAGAGGCCGGTATACTTTTAAACACATTGAAACACTATATTTTCGTTTTAAAGCAAAACGTTAAATTGACTGCTTCGAGATACCCCAGCGCTATCTATTAAGACGAAACTAAGCTCTTCAGGCAAAGTGAGATGACCGGTGTTTGGAGGAGAGAGAGAGAAATTATTGTTACTTGTAGATATTATAAATTTAAAATATGGTATTTTATAGTTAAATAACGGCAAACATATATTAGACGATATATCACGTTCAACAGTGTACCCCCAGCAGTGATTTGATTCCAACTTTTTCCATCATAAATAGATGAGCGTGACATTTAGATGGCGTGCCAGTCGGGATTCGAATCTTGGTATCTTTCGCAGGTGTTGAGTGTACCGCACATTTGCGAGGGCGAAATCAAAAATCAGTTAAAACTGCTAGACCGCTTAATATAATTTGACCAGGTAGAATGTGTACCAGCATTTGTACGCCTGGAAAAAATAAACACGACCGCATAGGGTCCAGCTCTAATCCATCTAGTCAAGGGGATGGATCACCACAGGAGATGAGCGCGGCCAGTTTCTAAGGCGATTTCTCTGTACCCGACTACTAAGAACACTACTATAGATATTTGAATCAGATTTATACTACTGTAAATATCCATTCACTTACATGGTTTATGTTTAATTCATATCCACCCAGACAATTTAAATTTAAGTTCTAAAAAAAATCCAAAGAAAACTGCATAAAACAAACTGGGCTCGTCATTGAAATGTGGGAAGACTTAGGCTATATCTGTTTTCATTGTATTACAATAAACACATTTATATATCATATGGTATAATTTAACATAAGTTAAATGTTAAATATCTTTAAGCAGCTTTGTATAATTGATTTTTACATGATCGTATTTTCTTGGTTTAATGTTTTGTTTCTTTAAATCTGCAGACAAAGCATAAACCTAGTAAAGATTATTGAGAAGAATTATCCTTTCATTTTTCAACATACATATTGTTCTAAACTAAAATAAAGTGGTACGGTTTTATTTTAATTCAAAAATGTGTTGTGGTGATGTATGCTGCGACTTATCGGTGTAAGGTTGAACAAGATGAACCTTCCTGAAAACTCAAGGCAGTGATGCCAAGCGTTGCACTATGACTAACAGATGTTCTCATGAAAAATATGAACTCGACTACGTTCATTTATGGAATCAGTTGTGTGAATACGACGTGTTTTGCAATGGAAGCCGTTTAAAAAAAACTACTTTATCTCTCAATCAGACGAAAGAAAAATAAATGTTCTGCTCTTGTGAATTGAATTTTTTTTTAAACTAGGTGTTATGAATTTATTATCGTTTCTGCTTGAAAAATAACATTTTAATACTTTAATTTAGAATTCATCTATTAATTTCAAATCATGTGCGTAGAATACCTAATTAAAATAATCACGGGGCCAAATTTGGTGACCGCATGATCTAAGGCACTACTCTTACAATAAACTGCACTACCAAGGATTGGGATCAGTGTTCAATCTCAATTGGGTGCCATGATATTATTATTCTTAAAATGTTTTCTACTCACCCTCCACGCAAATGTGAGTGTATGTCATCCAAAACCAACCTTACTCTTCTCTAACACAGTCAAAGATTTGGAAATAACGTAAGTTTTAGAGAGGAGGGGGGGTGGGGGGGGGGACACAAATGCTAAGATGAGGATGCTGCTCAACAGATATAAGATTATTTCCATGTCTTTTTTTTCTTGTGATATTAGAAATGATTCACTTGTTAATATCCTTCGATGTTATCCGTAAATTTACAATAATAAAGTAGGGTGAATAGGTCACGCAGCCAGGATTCAACCAAAATTTTTAGCACAGGTCCCTAATAAAATAAAACATAATATTACGTATGTTCATTGCAGAAGTTTTTATGAAGGACTTTGAATGTATAAAGTTGTGGAATGAATATATTATTATATAATGTTTGTAGCTAAAATTAGAAAATAGCTAGTGATGTGCATATATTATGAACATCCCTGACACAATGGTGATTGATAAGGGAGACATAAACTATGAAATTATGATACTTCAATGTAAAACTTGTGTGTAAGCCTATCAAACTTTTTCTCAAAATAAATATAGATAGATAATTTCCATACAATTGGGTGAAAAATCTTTTCTTGCAGTATATTTCTATATGTTTTATTGTAATTTAAAATACTTATTTTTAGGTTAAATTTTTATAATTTTTGTAGTAGAGGCAATAGGTGTAATAATTATTCTATAAAAATCATACATCAAGAAAAATAAAATGTTTCTTTTTGCGGATAGTGGTTCTATATGCTATTTTCAAATTTGAATATATATATATAATGCATTTTATAATATTATATTTTTATTTACATTATATATATTATTATTTAGTCTGGTCAGATATCTTCTTTCAGTAGGATATAAATTTCCCGAGGAAATTGGTCAGATTCAAATTTTTGTCAAATAAATAAAGAATTTGTGAATAAATTTTGTTTTTCAAAAATTGCGCTAATGGTTTTAGGGATCAGAAAGGTTATGTTCATAGGAAGTGTACCCACATTTATGTGGAAAACCAGTTTGGAAAATCCAATTTCACTACACCCGACCGAGATACAAACGTTTATGTCCCCGTCATTTGCAGTCTAGTCTACTGCAATAGTAACGCGTTATACCATGAAGCTACCAAAGTGTTAGAGATGTTAAAATATGTATACACGTATAAAGCTATATTTGATTATCGAATATAATTAATAAAAAATAGGTTGATAAAGTTGGACAGTCTTGATAGTTACAAGTTCAGTGGTGTAACTATAGGATGGTGGCAAAATGCTTCAGGTCCACGCTCAAAATAGGGCCCACCAAGCAGGTCCACCCATCCAAAATTAATTTGGTAATAAATGAAAGTGTTGTATTTTAGGCCTATTTTTGTTTCGTAAAAATCTCATTCAATCAAAAATTACTCAACAGTCACTTTATTGCGCATAATTTATGCTGTACAAAAATGTTTCTACATGATTTTTTGTAAAAACAATAGAAACAGCTGAACGGTGATTTTCAAAACTTTACTAAAAATTATTTAAAAGCACATGAATCAAGAAAGGCTGCAGGGATTAGCTATGTTGTCTGTTGAGCTACTGCCCGTATCTTGTCCCTGGAGGAAATTGTAGATAATTTCACAGAGATCAATGTTTGTTTAGCCTCTATAAGTGTTAATATTGTAAGTTGATTATAGTTTTTTTTAAATAATATTTGTTAATAATGTTTTATTCAATTCTGATTAAGTTTTTTTACATTATATTGAAACTTTTCAGCAACAATTTTATCAAATGTTATGAATGTATAGTAATGCCGTTATAGTGGTTTTTCCTCAATGTGCTTACACTATTATCTCTTCTCGCAAATGTGGGTACACCTCCTCTAAATTAGACCTACCTAATCTATATTACTACGTATTATAAAATAATTCCAATAATAAATGTCAAAATATTTTTTTATAATCTACAATTATACATAAGATTTGGGGAGGGTGTTTTTTTTTCTTCTTGTGGGTACCCACCATGGTCCATTACTGCATAGTTACATCTTTGTACATGTAACAAGCTAATATAGGTCAAGCTAGTTTAACAATAGGAAATTTTAGTGCATCTCTAAGTTTATATAATAATAATAATAATTATTATTATTATTAGTATCTGGGTGATGTAATATAATAAACTAAAGTAAAAAATATAGTGAAAAACACTATTTATTATTTATGTTTTAAACATATATATGTGTGTGTGTGTGTGTGTGTGTCCCTTCCTTTTAAGGGGGTTAAAAATTTTCAAGAGGGGTACAGATCTCTGACCCCCAATTTTCTGCGTGCATGAAATAAGGTTTAAAAAATAAAAACTATTTATGTTAATTGATAAGATATTTCTATTACCATTATTATTATTATTTGGATTTTGATATTTTACATCAAAAATGATTACATGACTTTACGTATGAATCTTTTAAAGAAAATTAAGTAAGCATTGCGACTCTCAGACATTGGCCTTACCCCTCATAACTTGGGTTAAGCCAGATGCTGAGGAAATGATCTACATTCTAAGGTGTGTCTGTCGATAGTTTTATATCCAGTGTTACTCATTGAGGGTGGACTAGGAAGGAGGGAGGGTTGATAGGGCGGAGTATTACCACCAATTTCTTCTCCCCCCTCACTCGCATCGAAACTGCCTTTCTCCAGTTTGTTAACTCTCCTCTGACATACTCGAGTTTGGTTTGCATCAAACTTCAAATGGGTTCTATAACAATCTATTATTATTTTTAAATGCTTAAGGGCCACCCCACATAGCTTTTAGTGGCATTCCATTTTCAAACATTTTTCATTGGCTTGGAGTCAATCTCCTAAAAACTCCTCAAAAATATATTTCTTTACAACTACCTTGCCCGACACTAATAAAGTTTCGCCGATACTATGGTAGTCCTCACAATAGTTTTTTTTCACTGCGACTTACTACCCGATTGAGTTATACACATGCATTAATTATCTTAATGAACTAGGAATGAGGAAGGTGACATTTTAGATTTAATGTATCCACATTTGCGTAGAGTATCGTGGGGAACCATTTTAGGGGAAAATACCCTTATTGCACACATCTGGGATTTGAAATTTAATACCCCCACCACCAGCAATCCAGTCTAATAGTGTGTGTTACCCACCGTGTTCAACTAACATGCTGAAAAAGGGAGGTCACGGTTTGATTCCGGTCGGGTGCACTCAGGTGTTTTTTCTAAATAGTTTTCCATTATCACTTCACGAAAATACGGTTGCACCTCTTGATTTGACCTTCATGGTGCTTAGCACATTAGAGTAATTAGTACATAAGTGTACAGCCCGAACGTATAGTAAGACGGAGTGCTATAAATAAATAATAATAGCGCGTTTGGAACCGTTTTAAGAAAAAAACACCCTCAGTACACTCTACTGAGAATTGAACCCCAATCTCGTCACCAGCAAACTAGTCTAATACGAGAAAGTCGAATGAAATATATTTTATCCCACTAGGTAATAAATACTAAGAAAACCATACTACTGATTATTTGAGTTCAACCTAAAAATAAAGCGCAGATTTCTGCAGAGTGGTCTTTGATAAAAGCCGAACTCTAGCCTTTCGCTTCTAAGAAACTTGACCCATGTAAACAACAGATTAGCTCGCTCCCCCTTCACTCTTTCAGGCCAAACTTGAAAGCTATTACAACACCACAACTCTAGCTCGGTGTCGGCTAAATAGTCCAAATAGTTCAATATATGGACGTTTCTTAGGAGTTGCGCTGATGGCGCTTCTCAAAAATTACGGTAGTCCTTCCACTTAAAGAAAGTCAAACTTACACATTAGACGATATATCGCGTCCAACAGTGTACCCGCGCAGGGATTTGATTTCAACCTTACTTGCCAGAAATAGATGAGCCTGACATTTATTGGCTAAGTGTAAGAAAAGGCAGTAGCCTTAACTTCGCCATTAAAGTCGATTATTATTATTATTATTATTATTATTATTATTTATACGGCATGCCCACTTGTGCTGGAGTGAAAATTGAGAAAGTCTAACAAGAACTTCTACAACTGCGGGATTCCTGAGAGTACATCTGCACGTTCAATCTGTTTGAGGTCATTTGATCGTGCACTTAAAGCAGTTGAGAAAGATTCTTACTTAGTAAAAGTGGTAGAGATTAGATCTGTAAGGGGGGAAACTCTCTCTTCTAGAGTTCAGCAGGGGTTAGATCCCTCGTTGTGTAAGATTGAAGAGTCATTCTCAGAGGCCCGATTTTCAGAAACAATCCTTATTAAAGTGTCTTATCGTGTTTCATCGTTCACCATGTACGGTAACATGGGATTGAACCTTGATATTGTAACATTAGCTTGTACTTCTAATATCACAATGTTACTACCCGCCCCAAATAATCCTATACACATAGACATCCTGCAATATAAATAATAACAAGATTAGCTAGTATACTATCACCCCAAATAAACTTATACTCATAGACATCTATCATTATTAAATATCACAATCTTAATATGTCTAATAAAGGTGCTCCACTCATTCGTTTTATCTTCCGGATTATCGTGACTTACAAAACCAGCCTGTTCACACCAATTCTAAAATGAAAATAAGTCTTGAAAAGCTATGAATAAAGCAGCAACAAGACGTTCCAACAGAGGGATCCAGAGATGCTCTCATTGGCCCAGTTGAGCTACAGGACGACCAATCGTATTCTTGAACAGGTCTACGTGACCGAACGAACGTAGCTAGAGTCTGCAGCTGCTCACCATGTTTCTGGCGTTCGTATCTTGGGAAATAATCAAATTGATCTACAACACACCAAAAAACTGGCGGACGTGACTAAATAAACTTATCATAACTCCCAGTTGCTTGGCGTGTGACGTTATACTATTAATAATAAATTTTCTAATAAGGAAAGCTCTCACCTACCAATCCATCAACTAGACCTATATATAGCTAGTGTTCAGCTGGCATCGAGAACTATTACATCCAACACTTCTACGAGAAGTCCTATTCAGGACTAGAATATTATCTAGCCAGGCTGGCTACAAATATATATATATTATTGATTATATAAACTTTATATTACAAACTATGGGTTTGATTATCTTGAACACTTATGTTTATTCTGTGGTTTATATCAGTCAGTGTAGACATCTGTAATTTTTAGCTAATGGTTTTATTTTTGAAAGTAAATTCTGTTATGAAAGACTTAATGTTTCCTATTGCCGCTTGAGCGCTAGTATCTTTGTAATTTCTAGAAATATTCGGGTATTCAGTTTTTTTATTCCTTTTTTTTTACTTGACATATTTAGTTTAAATATTAATTTTTATTGCGCGTGTGTTTACCAGCAATTGTTTAAATTTTTTAATTTGATAATGTTTCCTTTATAGTTTATTTTTGTAGACGTATCTTCTTCAGAGTAAATATTAAAGAAACTTACTTTTGTTGGTTAATAAGGTTTAGACTTTAAAATAAATAGATTTATCCAGTAAGAAATTACAAGTATTTTAACGTAACAATGCTTTCTTTTCTATTTTAATATTAAATATTTAAAATGTATGAATTTTGTCGAATTCTTTAAAAGGGACGATGGTAATAGTTCCACGAAGGTTTGAATTTTAGTCGGGAAGTCAAATCTTTGTGCTGATAATAAATATCTAATTCGATACTAATTAATCCTAAAATTTAAATTTGTTTTGTTTGTATTTACAGTGGTGAATCAGACGCGTTGTTAAGGATTTAAAAGAGGCTCATTAAGCTAATTGTAATCATCGTAAGGTTTAAAGATTAAAGCTTTAAAAGGATAAATATCTGATTTGATATTTACATTTAAATTTGTTCCTAAAATTTATATTTATTTTGTCTGTATTCACAGTGGTGAATCAAACTTCTTTTAATCTATTTAGAAGTCTCTCTTAAGCGCTTTGTAATCATTGTAATGTTAAGTCATTTAAATCTTTAATTAATATCTGATTCGCTATTTAATTTTGATCTTAAATTTGATTTGTCTTAATTCACTGCGGTGAATCAGATGCTTTGTAAATCAATTAAGGAAGGTTCTTTAATATTTTTTTATAATACTAACTATTTTGTTTATTTTTTGGTCTCTTCCAGACTAGTTCAAATAAATTAATAATAATATACCTTGAGAGATTGAAATATACTTTCAAACGTACGTTTCAAATAGTCAAAGCTATTATTTATACTTTTATTGAGGATTACTCCGTCTAGATATCATTGAACATGGACACGGAAATTGAACCCACCAACGTCGATTTATTGGAAAGAATCCCTATTAAAACACCTTGTTGTGTTTCATCGTTCACCATGTACGGTAACATGGATTTGAACCTTGATATCTTTGCCCGAATTATAAAATAATTGGATGTACCATCATTTGCACCGGGGGTGAAATGTGAAAAGATGTCTACCTACCAAGGTGAAAATTAAAACATATAGGTAGTATAATAATCAATTAGCCAAAGCTATTATTTATTATTTTAGTGAGGATTATCCGTCTAGATATTATTGGCACCTAGACACAGGCATCGAACCTGGTACATTTGGATCAATAACAAATAATTATCACGCGCAATATAGAGTTCTGTCTCTCTTGTTAATAACCGGCTGAAAGCAATAATATAATGTCTACGGTCAATGATTATGTCGGTATACTTAAACACGATGAAACACTATATTTCCGCTTTAAAAATCTAATTCCTCACCAGAGCGTCAAATTTATGATTACTAGATGACCATGCTATTTGTTATTGAAAAAGTGACAGTGGGAGTTGAAAGCCCCCATTTCTAGATGCCACAACCATCTATTGCACCAAATTTGAACTAAGCTCTTCAGGCAATGGTGAGGATAACCGTTGCTTTGAGGGGGGATGGGGGGGCGAGAGAGCGTATATGTTAGTTGGTAATGTAATTAAAATATGTTCTTTAATAGTTATAGAGCTCAAACTTACATATTAGACTATCTATTGCGTCCAACAGTTTACTGCAGCAGAGAATTGCTTCCAACTTTCTCCATCAGAAATAGATGAGCCTGACATTTAGATGGCGTGTCCTCCAGGATTCAAACCTCGGTATATTTCGTGGGGGTGGTAGGGATTTTAAGCCCTTACATCGGTCACCGGGCAGAGTTTGAAAATTGTGTGTGACCAGGTGAAGTTTGTACCAGCATTTGCCCTGGTTTGAAATGTGAAGTAAATATCGTTTGTTGCCCTCTAAAGTACTTGAACTCCTATCTCCTTACGTCACAGGGCGAGATATTTACCCACATTTTCGCGAAAGAGGGTGGCAACCAGTGGACCAGGATTCGAACACCTTGCATATTAGTATATTGCGAGAGTACTGTCTTAGACCCGAGATAGTTTTTCACTTTCCCTCTGCGCAAATGAGGTTTCAAACTTCCCAATTCATAATCCGTTAGCGTAATTAGTATTTACGCACCCGCAGCAATGTGTCGCCTTGTTGAAAACATCAGACAAGAAACTAATTAACTCTGTTTGCGAGTGTGCATATAACACTTTAAAAGGGTGGGTGTCGTTGAAAAATGTGGAGAAGACAAAGTTACGTGCTCACAAGCAGGTGTTGCGCAATATTTTCAATCGGGGAGAATGCTGGAAGAAGAAGAAGAGAATACTACTCTTTCAAAAAGGAGGAGCGTTCCTGCCCTTACTTTTATCCCCATTAATCAACGGTGTCCTTGGTTCCTTATTAAACAAGTAGATAATGGAACACACGAAAAAGATTATATAGGTGTCCCCGGAAACATTGCACCGTTACGAGCAACATTACCAACAGGTGGCATCAGCCACAAATCTAGTGGTCTACGAGCTGGACAAAATAATTGAAAAAATCCTCTCTTCAAAACTTGACAAGTCTAAATGGACTTTATGCCAACAAGTAATAAAGCGCTATCTTTAATTTAGTTAATACCCTCCACCGCCTAAAAATAACACCACCGCAACAACCCCAAGATTGATTGTACTTCCCATCCCTGCTGTACTCAATGTTATACCCGTACAGGCACGTACAAAAGCTGAAATTTTACTAGACCCTATTGTTTCCCAATGCGGTATCTCTTGGGACGAAAACGGGGAATTTATTATTCACGATACGCCTCTCTATGGATCCAATATTGTGGATTTAGCCAGTGATTTGTTCAGAGCAAGAAGACACAGCGAGCCGTTAGTGTAGCGAAAGATTCTCGCGGTGCTTTAAAAAATATAAGTCCCGAAAGAATTAATTGTAAATCCGAAACGTTTGGTGCACATTAGAAATCTGACGCCCGTACCCCAACCACTTACACCGTCGCAATGACCTAGGAATAAGAAATTGAAAAGGGTGATTGAAAACAGGTGGCTTCCTTTCCGAGCTTAATGGTCCGTTTAACCGACATCTACTATGACCATTCTCATCCAGAGGGGGTGGCAAGGGTGGCGTCGCTCATAAGGGCGTTCAAGAAATATCCGGACAAAATACGAGAATGGCTTCGTACGCAGGACGCTTATACCCTACACAAACCTGTGATAAAAAAGGTTCCACGCAACAAGTACGTGGTGTCAAACACTGACGATCTCTGGTAAGCCGATCCCAACTTTATACGCAGTCTCAGAAAATACAACGATGGTGCCGTGTACTTGCTCCCCGTCATCAACGTGTTTAGCAAGATGGCCTGGATGAGAATGCTTTCATACAAAACGGGGAGCGTCGTGAATGACACCTTTAGGGACATTTTCAAACAAAGTGGACGTAAACCTCTAAGTTTACAGACGGATAAGGGGACAGAGTTCACGTCACGTCTATTCCGGAAATTTCTCAATAAAGAAGACGTGTGTTACTACACCATTCATAATCCGGACGTTAAGATAAGCATCGTGGTACTATTCAATAGAACTCTGAAAGGGTGCATGTGGCGCTACTTTACCAAACACGTATCGCTATGTGGACGTTCTCCAAGATCACGTCGATGCTTACAATGGCACAAAACATTCCTGTATCAAGATGGCGCCTACAGATATTTCAGAAACCAATGTGCTTCAAGTCAGAGATAATCTGTACGGCAAACGGCGCCCAAACTCGAATAGTAAGTCAAAAATCAAAGCCGGTGACATTGATGATATTAGAAAATCCAAAATGCCGTTTGAAAAGGGCTACAAAAGCAATTGGAGCGAAGAAATTTTCAAATTCAGCATTGTCGTGTTGCGACAACCAGTCGTCTACAGGCTGACCGATCTTGAAGGTGAGGAGGTGAAGGGAACATTTTACGAACCCGAATTGCAACGCGTACGTCTTTCTGAAACTTTTAAAGTTGATAAAATACTACGTGTCAAGGGTGAAGGCTACAGAAAAAAAACTGTACGTGCAGTGGAAAGGTTACCCCGCAAAGTTTAATTCTTGGATTCCGTCAGCGTCCTACCATGAAGGACCACATTTACATCACTTTGCCGAGTGACAGCTCCATGATATATTTCCTGAAAAATATTCTCTAGAATTTCACCACGCAACTAACCTACCGTCTTACACTCGACGGACAGTGGGAAGACTCTCTCGCCGAATTCCAATACCCGAGTTCTTTCACAACTGTACTCGAGGGCCAAAATATTGTAAGGTACAACTGGTTGAACGCTAATGGCGTGGAACAAATATTCAAGGATCACATCCCTCCTGGAAACTACAGGACTATCTGTACCAAACTTTACAACTACTATATAAATTAGAAAACTTAACATTTCAATTTCACAATAGATTTATTTAGTAGACATAGTCACCCAATTACACGAATATAGATAAATAGTTAGATTTTTCCGCTGTAGGTGATCAATCAACCTGATTGACACGCTACATATCCATGAATTGTCCAAAGCCCTGAACTATATAGAGGCGTTTAAAAGGGATTTCGGAGTGGCATTCAAGTACAAAAACCCTAACAGAAAAGTGGACGTTGTTTCTTCTTCACCACATAAACATCAGCTGACTCTACCTAGCCAACTATGTATAAAGCTCGGTTTAGATCCTCAGACTAATCTGATCAAGGTCCAAAATTCACCGTACGCAGCCAACATTCTACTAGGCTTGCCCTCGCAAATGTACATCTACACGGATATTGTCGATCTTCAGCCCGTGGGTGACATTGTGGCACCGCTTCTACATATCGTCGGTATCAACAACAAAAACTATCTCTACGGCATACAAAAGATAGTTAGATATACTCCAGTGCACTACGTGCCCGTACATAGAAGAGAAATTGAAAGCCTGGAAATCAATATAAGTACAGACACTGGTGAACCTGTACCATTCAAGCTAGGAAAAGTGTGCGTGAAACTTCATTTTCGACGCTGCTCGAAATTAACTGTCCCTAACAAAGATACTAAGTCAACCTGGATGGAACAAGAATATCTTTGATCCACCACGGTGTTTCATATCAACGTGGGCAAGGATTAGGAAGTTTTCAGCGGCCTTTTCAAGAGCGTCGTACCGTTGAGAAGCGGTGATAAAGCCATTGGAAAACAGGTGCTTCATAAGGATATCACCTTACTCTCTGACGTTCCAATCAGCCTTTCACATATGCTTTACGCCAGGCTGGAGCAAACCTGAAACCTAAGACGGAGCAGAAGATCGACGCACTGATGACCGGCTCAGGCTATAAAGGGCGTCGTAAGAAGCACCGACGTAAGTCTTTTATCGTTGCCCAACGTAAAAAGGTCAAGAAAGAAGTGGTAGATATTTTCAGTTGGAACGTCGTTTCTACACCCCCAGTTCTGCGAGTGTGCCAGCAGTGAACTCAATCTCTTTTTCTTCCCACCCACGCAAACTAGTCTTGAAAGGAGGCAATGGCTCCAGTACAAACCTGTTTCTTCCCTCACCGATGATTCGCTAATAGAATTTACCGTTACCGGTCAAGGTGAGTTTTATATCGATCTTTCACAGACCATGCTCTATCTCAGGGCGGCCATCATGAAACCCTATGGTGGTGCTTTCACCGAGGTGGAGTAAATCGCTCCCATCAACAAATGGTTGCACTCGCTATTCACACAGGTGGATGTATTTTTAAACAAAAAACTAGGCTCACCGCCCAGCAACACGTATACTTATAGATCGTATATTGATACGCTGCTCAATTACATCATTGAAGCTCAAAGAACACATTTAACTTGCGGTCACTCATTCCCGGACAGCCCCGAAACCTTTGAGATGGTTAACGCAGGCAACATGGGGTTTGAGGCTCGCCACAGTTTCACCGCAAAAAGTAAGATGGTAGATCTTTTGGGGTATCTACACGGTGATGTGTTTAATCAAGAGAAATACCTTTTGAACGGCACCAAACCTAGAGTCAAGTTGGTCCGTTCCAGGGACGGGTTTAGTCTTATGGCCATCCCTAAAATTCCACACTTTAAGCCTTACATTGTTGGAGCTTGTCTTCTAGTGTGACGTGTCAAAGTAGCACCTTCTATACTGTTGGCACATACCGATGCATTAAACGTCAGCCTCGCAAAGTATCCCATCACCCACGTGGAAATAAAAACACTCACTATTCCTACGGGTGTGCAAGGGAAATCACTGGACAACGTATTCACCGGAGAGTTACCCAAACGATGCAACGTGGGATTTTAACCAAACGCTGCGTTCAACGGAGACGCCACCAAGAACCCGTTTAGCTTCCAAACCTATGGAATGAACCTTTTCTCGCTGTACGTGGACGGGGAACAAGTGCCGTCGAAACTGTTACAGCCCGATTTTTTCAAATGGCAACTAAGTCATGTCCTACCACACACACTTTTTTCTGGAACGGGTATCCATTTCATGAACAAAGGTAACGACATGACATGGGAAGCCTTCCCTAAGGAATATCATCTCATGGCTTTCAATCTCACACCTAATCTGTCCACCCACATGACATCGCATTGGAATTTGATGAGTCATGGCTCTCTGAGCGTCGAAGCGAACCTCACCAGAGCTCTAACCGAAACCGTCAACTTTATCGTGCACGGGGAGTTTGCCAACATCATCACCATCGACAAGGACAGAACTTTCGTGACCGATTATGGGAGTTAATATAAGCTACTTCCCTCCCCTTCCACCTATCATTTAAATCACGGACGTCATTGTAGATTTCCAAAGTTTCATCGACGACAGCAAAGAGTTTATCATCAAGGAACTGAGTGTTTTATCTGTGTGTTGTACATTACTTCAACATTGGGTGTTAAAACCCCCATACGCGATCGAGGAACTTTCAGCCACCGTTAAAAAGCAAGCCGACTATATCGTCAACAAACTGCATGGTATTCCTTTGGATAGCGATTATGTGAATTTCAGTCTGCTTGAATCCCTCATATTCCATGTCACAACGCGTGCATAAACCGTCTACATCAAGGGGGCATAAAGGAAAAACTTTCTAGCTAAAACACGTCTACACCCATCGTAGATCTGTATGACAGAGGTTGTTCGTCTTTTAAAACACTTAAATTGGGCCGCACCATGTGCATAGCACATAGTTCTGTATGGGATTTTTGTTCGGCCCTCATCGTTTGGGGACTTCGAGATTGGATGATTGAAGATAAACACGCACACCATTAGACGTGCGCTGAAAACAAACCCATGGTTCCATTCTGTAGGGCTGATCAACTACCCGCAAGAATAGCGTGACCTGCCGCTCTCGTCATCAACACAGATCCACACACAATGCCTGGCAAGCATTAATCATTTAAGAACCATCTTTATAAACAAGAACGGTGTGGGAGAGAATACTTTGACATTTATTGCTCTCCACCCCGTATAAATTCTTATTTGGCATTCATACCTGAAAACACTTCCCGCACGTCTCATAACATGATACAACTTCAAAGCATAGCCTCAGATGTTTACGGCCATTATTTTCTCATGTACCTTTTCTATCACACCCAGAACATTCCGATGAAAACTTTCCTAAAGCTATTCTCGCCCACCAATCATACAAGCAACGATGCTAATAAGGTGAGATATTACAACACATTTTTCAAGACTGGAGGGTCCTATCGTCCCTCAAGAGGTTGCGTCCAATCAGCGTGTTCCTATAAAAGGGGCGTCCCTACGGCGTGCCGGCCATAATCACGGCAGTCGTCGAAGCGATCAAATATCATGGAAGGTCAAGCGTATGCACCCGCAAAGCAAAGCCGATGAAGCCACTCGCCATCACCAGTATTTTCAACACTTTGTTCCCGCTGGACGAAGTTGACGCCAAACGAATCGTCGTCGGCATGTGCATCAAAAACAACTTTACGCTCTCTGTCCAGTTAGAAAAATGTGGAGAGAATTGTGCGGTGTTTAGCCGTACAAAGTGGCAAGAACTGGGCAACTACTAGCCGGTCGTATCAAAGTTTTTCAGCAACACGACCGCCTCAGAAGATTAGTCTGACTAATCATGGATTCTCTTTGAGACGCATGTGCGTTGACCGTATGGACGGCATCAGCAAGAAACAAGACGCCAGACTCAAATGGGTTGCATATCTATCACCTAGCTTTGCGCGTTTCTGTTAGCTGTGTGGCCTCATCGAAGTCGTCGTCGATCGTCGGGATATGTGGTTGACACCCGTCGTACGATATTACAACGATTTAATCGACATACTCGTCGTGGATGTATACGACACGCTAACAGAATCAGTAGATGTTATCGATCTCGAACAGCCTATGGTGGAAACGTACATCAGAAAGCTGATTCTTATCAGTGCTACCTACAATACATCGCAAGTCGTTGGTTTGGTCTATTACATGTTGGATTGCGAACTAAAAACAATTTTACCAACGCATCTAAGAGACATGGTAGAGTAACGTATGACTGAATATATGCTTCATCAATGTAAAAGTGTATGATGAATATTATGTATGTCTGTAAAACCTTTAATGTATGATAAATATTATGTATGTCTGTAAAACCGTTATTGTATGATAATTTTTATATAAGTCTGTAAAGCCTTTAATGTAAACTAAATATATGTTTTGTAATATCGTGTTTTATTCACGCAAAATCTGTCTTTCCCTCACACGTAGGGTAACCAGATACAGGACTCAACTTGTCGAGCCAGCAAACTGGCACCAATCATTAACAGGGTCAATGATCTCTTATACTAGCCCACAGTTTTAAGGTCACAATTTATTCTTGTCTTGCCTTATCTTGTCGAGCCGCCAAACTGGTGCCAGGTATAAGTAGCCGGGAAAAAACACATTAGCACATATATGGGGTAACGAGTGGGGTAGGGGTTGCAACATTGCGTTGACAACACCGGTAAAACAAATTGCCTGGAGGTAGAGGGGAGGGAAGTCAAAGTGGTCTAACGGCCGGTAACCATTTCTAATTCTCACACTCTACGCTAAACGCCCGTCAGGAGAGGTTCGTGCGGCGTGTTCCCTCTCTAGTTAGCGATGCCGAGGAAGGCCGCCCGACACCGTGGACTGCACCCCAATAAATAAAATAAGTTCTCACACCAATAAACTCCAATGCCCGTCCCAATCCTACCCTGACTTAAAAAACCAATGAGCAAACATAAAAACAAATGAGCACACATAAAAACCAATGAGCACTCATGAAAACCAATGAGCACACATAAAAAAATCATATTCGACCAGAATAAACAAGTTTGGAACACTGGAAAGGGGTTAGGGGAGAGGGTCAGAGAGGAAGGGAGGGGGTCAGAGGAGGGAAAGAGAAAGCCAACACCCAATCAGAGAGTGACAACAACATTACGTAATCATCACTCTCTTCACGTCAGGGTCAAATGTCAAAGGTCAAATTGTGATGAGGAGTCCCACTAGGTAGTCACAGGGATCCTGTTTGTTTTCCTGTCTGTTCAACTTGCATGAAGAGTGGCTGGTCAGTGAAGCCCTGGAGGGAAGTTCCAATTTCAGGATAGAAGGACGCATCACCAACACAATAAAATATACAAATGATCTGCCATTTCTGGCCCAAGGTTAAGAAGATTTGCAAGAAATGATGGACTGGCTGCTTAAGAAAGGGAGAATATATGACATGGAGATCAACATTGAGAAATCAAAAGTGATGGCGATTTCAACAAATGAAGAGCCTCTGAAAATAAAAATTAGAAACCAGAAGTTGGAAAATATAGAGCAGGTCAACTACCTGGGTATTCTGCTGACAAATGATGCCTACTGCACCACGGAAATCAGGCCGAGGATCACTATGGTCAAGGAAGCTTTCAACAAGACGAGGTTAAGGCTGACCAGCAAGTTGAGTTTGGAATTGAGGAAGAAACTGATGAAATGCTACATTTGGAGCACTGCACTGTATGAAACAGAAACTTGGACTCTTAAGAAGTTGGAAAAGAAATACTTGGAGATCTTTTATATGTGATGCTGGAGAAGACTTGAGAATATTAGGTGGACATACAGGGTGACAAATAAGAGAAGTCTTATTAAGAGGGTGACCTGGCGGTCTAGTGGTAAGGTGTCAAACTTCTATGCTGGCAGCCGGGGTTCAATCCTCGGTCCCGGCAAAGATTTATCTGATTACCAAACCTTTCCTTCACCTCTGACAAGACATCTTGTGAATGTGAGGAATGCCAGGCCTCCACCGTGGTTTGGATTCCACGTTAAACTGTAGGTCCTCCATTTCATCTCACAATCACCCTATCATTACACAATAGCATAAGTGCGTATAGCCCGAACGGGTAGTAAGACGCGGTGCTAATAATAATTATTATTAAGAGTGGGTGAAAAGAAAACTATTTTACATGTGATTCTTTGGTACAAAACAAACTGGATCCAACGCATCCTTAAGAGTTAGGACGACGTCATGGAAGTAAGGTTGAGGGAAAGAGGGGCTTAGGAAGAAAGAGGATTCAAATATTTGATGATTTGAAGGAAAGAAGAAAATTCTGGAAGATCAAGGAGGCAAAAGACAGGGGTGCATTGGTGATCTAAGTTCACCGACAAAAGTAATTTACCTGTCGTAGGACAGAACACATAATAATAATAATAATAATAATAATAATAATAACAGTGATAGTGAATTTTTTAGTTTTTATTTTTATAACTATTAATTAAAATTATTTTTATAACTTAGCAATATTATTATTATTAAAATTACTATAAATTATAATCTTTATTAGTTAAAATTATTAAATTTATACTCAAAGGAGCCCAATATTATCCAATAGGTCCTCGACAACAGGCCCTTAATCCGCCCACGGTTTGAATATCAACATTTAGTAAATACTTATATAGATTCCTCTATTTTTAACACTATCATCTTGGCCGCAAACAAATGAAAAATGTAAAACTAATAAAAACAACCAATTTTTTTTCACGTTGTAAGAAATGGAATGAAATTGTTTTCTTTTGTATACATATTATTATCTTTTCACAGCGGCAAGTTTCATTACCATTGCCGCAAATCTTTGAAACGTCATTGGTGGATTCAAAACTTAGTCGCTAGTGAGTAGCCGGCATTCCTTTGAGCTAACTACACCATCAACACCAACTCCTCTGACAAGACATCTTGTGAATGTGGGGAATGCCAGGCCTCCACCGTGGTTCGGATTCCACGTTAAACTGTAGGTCCTCCATTTCATCTCACAATCACCCTACCATTACACATTAGCGTAAGTGCGTATAAACCGAACGGGTAGTAAGATGCGGTGCTAGCAATAATAATAATAATAACACCAACTCGCGGTGTGACAGAAACATTTCATAACTAGAACAGTTCTGATTTAACTTACGGTTTGTAACCAGCAAAATTTTTTTCTCGCATTTTTCAGAACTAGGGGTCCAGAATGTAGCCTACCTTCATACAAAAGACAAATGTACTATTTTGATACAAACAACAAAGATTTTTTTCGGCTAAGGACCTACTAATATTATAAATTACTATTCATGATAGTTATTAAATGTCCACAATGAAAATATAGCTCATAACATGCTTGTTTATGATCTTTATGTTAACGTATATAAGAGGAAACAACACTGATAAAAAATACAAATAATTAATTAAAAATATGGTTACGTACTACATTATAATATAACATGGTTATTTTATTCTAATATATGGTGTCCAAGTAAAACATTTAGCAATGTCTTACTAAAATTTAAAACTATCAGATAGTGAATGATATAAGTATAACAAGGCTGTCATTTAAAGTGCTGTACGTGTCAGAGCTACTCATAACTTACAATATCAATGTTAGTCCGTTGTGTAAAAAAACAAATTCTTTGAAGTGAAAAATTACCACTGGACACAGGAATCAAGCCCGGGACTCTTGGCTTAGTACGCAATTTCTCTAACCCCTGAGCTATCCAGGAGTCGTCCCAACTTCAGGGTCATTCTTCACTCATATTTTAAGGCAGAGTCTGTGATGAAAGTGCATAAATCGTCGAATGTGTATTCGTACAGTTGTCATTGTACTATTGGCAGCGTAAAGCCTTTCCGAGTCGAAGATGGGTGCGGAATATTATAGCTTGTGATTGTAATTGATCACTCATATGTAGCTGACAATTTTTGCATGTCCATCAGTCATCACAGACTATGCCTTAAAATATCAGTGAAGAATGATCCTGGCAACGGAACGACTCTTGGATAGCGTAGTGGTCAGACCGTTGGCGTTTTAAACAAAATGTCCCTGGCTCAAGTCCCGTGTGCAGGTGTCATTTTATTTTTTATTTAAAGAATATGATATTTAGATGCAGCTATAACCTTAACTAACAAAGATTAAAGCTTGACTATTTAAACCATCATAAATAAACAAAGGTGGCACCATGTGACTATTTTTTATTTTGTAATTATGTTGTACATTCTGTATTTCAGATCAGAAGAGAAACCGAGATTTGAGGATTATAAGTTTGAGTCAATCAGACATTTGGAAGAGCAAGGTGGTATGAGATGCATTGTTGAAACAATATATCCAGCTAATATGAATTATAAACAAGGCGCTTGTGAAATAGTTTCTCAACATATAAAAGAGAGATCCAAATTGAAAACAAGAAATGTCATGTCTTGTGATTATCCTAGATCTAGTTTAGCTCACACAAATAAACTAAAGCATTCATGTAACATTTGTCACCTATCTTATCTGACGAAAACGTCGTTAAAAGAGCACACCAAGAATCACACTCAAGAGGAAATAAAGTGTGGCTTGTGTGGTTACCTGCTCAAGAATGAACATGTCCTAAGAGCTCACATGGACATCCATAAGGAGGTCCAGCCCTTACCGTGTGGGCTATGTAACAAAGTTTTTCTCTTTGCCTCGTCCTTGAAACAACACACAAAGTATGAGCATGAAACCAACAACCCTGTCGAAATAGTATCCGTCTTCTACACTTGCCAGATGTGTGGAAAAATCTTCAAAAATTTACAAAACCTAAGGATGCATGAGAGACAAATTCATCTGGGTGTCCCCAAACAGCATATATGCGAGTGTTGTGGTGCAATGTTCTACAGTGGCAGCAAGCTTAGACTACACATGCTGAGACATACGGGTGAGCGCCCCTTTACATGTGAGATCTGCGGGCTGCGTTTTGGCACCAAGCACCGCCTCGGTAACCACCTTGTGTGCCACTCGGAGGCAAGGCCTCACGCATGCGGTGTTTGCGGTAAGACTTTCAAGAGGCAACGTAATCTTGGCATGCACGAGCAGAACTCGCATGGAGTCTTCTCTCAGGGCGCCAGTAAAGAGAAGGTTGTGATCAGCTTCTCATGCCAGATGTGCAAGAAACATTTCACCACAAAGCAGAAGCTGGTGGTGCACATGAGGGAACACACAGGGGAGAGACCTTTTCGCTGCGATATCTGTGGAAAGGTTCTCTCTTCAAAAATGGGAAAGAAAAATCACATCCGCACCCACACTGGTGAACGTCCATATAAATGTAACAGGTGTGATCTGGCACTTAAAACACACGCTCAACTGTACTCACATTTACAGACACACTCTGACAACAAACCATTTTCCTGCTCATACTGTCAGAAAATGTTTCGTCGTAGGCCACATTTAGTCAGCCATCTTCGTACGCATACTGGAGAAAAGCCTTACTCTTGCACTGTGTGCGACCGAGCGTTCTCCCAGAAAGCTGATATGAGGAAGCACATGGACAAAATCCACAACATTCTTGGGAGTTCCAAATAATAAATACTTACTTGTTTGATTGACCAAAATATATAATGTTCCTACTGAGTTTACCACACTGTCACATGGTATCGGTGATCAAGTGTCGAAGCGAGAGTGACACCATCTAATGGAGTGTGAGTTGTTTTAATACGTCAGTCAGACTAATCCTTCCTCCAAACACCATCGCACTCAATTTGGTTTGCCACGAGCAGTGTGACCTACATCTGACAGATTAGAGTGGTCCATTAGTTAAGTTGTATACGTCCTATGTAATTGTGATTAATAAAGTTTAATTAAAAAGATCCACAGTTTGTGTCTATCAAGGAAGGAAGTACCGTGATCATTGATCCCTGACCAGTGACCAATAAACATGCCGTGTTAGCCAGTCAAGTCGGGTCACACCAAGTGGCACAGAAATTCCCAGATGGGCACGAAGAGTATAGGAATAATTCAAAAGAATCCTATAGAAAGAAAGAGGGAGGTAGGTTTTTTAATCGTTTCTACACTAGCTGATAATATTTTCTAACAATTCAAAATGCTACTAGCTCAACTCCAATACATTAATTTTATACCCCACAAGATGTGTTTTACACTAGAGCCCTGTATAATTAAAGTACGGACAACGATTGGCATGGAATATGCCCCCAAGGGTGGGCTGTGATTGACCCACTTGAATCCCGCGCATGCCAATGATCCTAACGAACATCAAGCAGACTGCTGGACTCTTGTGGGAAATATATTTCTTTTGAGAAATTTTCACTTATTACTCGAAAATATGCCACAATGTTGGGCTTTTGAATTATGCACACAGAAAAAAAGGATGTAAAAACCATTTAATACCTTCTGGACCAAACATTATTAGTTTGGCTCAATCAAATCTCAAGATTTAACTGGGAGCCGGTAAAAAAAACTCGCTGCTTTGTTATTTAAGTTCTGTTTGATTTTTGTGTTTAGTACCTACTTAATCATACCTAAATCTTTTGAATGTATATTTTATGTTTTTGTGTCTTACTAATACATTAAAAAAAACTATATTAAATATAAATAGCTTGTAGCAAAATATCAAACTTAAAACAAAATCAAGTGTTGTAAAATACATATTTATGGTAGGCCGATTTATAATAGCAATGGCTTGTATCTCAGCTTAAGTTCAATTTACTTGTAAACTTAAATAGATGATTATCATATTGAACAACTATAAAGGACCCTTTCGCTATGTCATTGATCCGGAAAGTATTTTACGCTTCTCACTACAGTGGCCAAATGGTTTAAAGCAGGGGTCGGAAAACTATGGCACGCGTGCCAGGACTGGCACGTGGAACGATTTTAAATTGCACGCTGAACGATTTTAATAAAAATAATGTAAAACCTTAATTTTTAATTAAAACCATTGTTGTGATGTGAGTAATAATTTTTATAATATTGCGTTTTATGTTTAAATGATTCAATTGTTTTGCTTAAAAATTTAAGAATAATATTTTCAGAAATTAAACTTTGGTAAACACATTTATAACTTTTGTATTTATTCTGA
This sequence comes from Timema californicum, assembly GCA_902141385.1. Lineage (NCBI taxonomy): Eukaryota > Metazoa > Arthropoda > Insecta > Phasmatodea > Timematidae > Timema > Timema californicum. Next base: position 13,836 of record CABFOW010002852.1, on the reverse strand, counting down.
TTTCTATTAATATCTAAGAAAGAGTAATTATCTAATATGTTTGATATAGAAACATGTGCTCACATTTAAATTTTACAAGATCAACTTGAATTTGTTTCAATATTTGCACTAGTTAATTAGTATGAAATATTAGCTAATCGTTCAGTGCGCTGAGCAACTTTGCCATATTACTTCGGCGCAACACTATTAAAAGTTTGTCGACCCCTAGTCTAATACATCACTCTCGTATTGGACTGACTTTCTGATGACAGGAAAATCGGGGTTCGAATTCTGATTGGGTTTACTGAGGGGGGATTTTCCCTAAAAAGTTTCCCACTCTCCTTCCAGGCAAATGCAGGTGAATTTCCTATCAAATGTTTCCTTTCTCATCCCTACCCCGTAAAAGTAATTATCATATTATGCGTGTAATCTGAACTGGTAGTAAAACGCGGCGATAAAAATATGTATTTAAGGTTTTTTTGTGTTACGGTACATCATCATTTCACTACTTATTAAATGTGTCACAATCTCCTTTATTGTGTAATCAGAAATTAGGTGATTGACAATACATTTAAGTTTTTAATTTAGTTACTGTACTTTATTTTATGTCATTGATATCTCTAATCCAAATGCAATAGTATTATTTTCTGTATATTCAGTGAACATCATATTTTTGTATGATATACAATATATATTTTTTGTGAAGAATGTACTTTTTGTTATGTCATTATCATTAGTGTATTTAAGTTTTTCGTTTAGTTACTCTACTTACTTTTATGTTATTGATCTCACTAATCTAAATGTAATACTATTATTTCTGTATGTTCAGTGAACAAAGTATGTTTGTATAATGATTGACAATATATTTTTTTGTGAACAATGTACTTTTTGCTATGTCATTATCTACAATGTATTTAAGTTTTTAGTTTAGATATAATACTTCTTTTATCTCATTGATCTCACTAATCTACAAGGTCATATTTACAACACTACACTCAACAATTACGAAAAAGGGAGACGCAGAATATGGTCTTATGAGGGGAAGAGAAACGAGCATCTTGGTCTCGGGGAGATGGTGGGACGTGTGACGTGGCCGCTGGAGAGTAGTAAAGACGAGTGACGTTGCCTCGGGAGGGGAGGAGAAACGAGCATCTTGGTCTCAGGGAGATGGGGAGACATGTGACGTGGCCTCGGGAGGGGAGGAGAAACGAGTGACGCGGCCTTGGAAGGGGTGTAGAGAAGAGCGACGTGGCCTTAGGAGGGGTGGAGTGTCTTGCTTTGTGGCCTCGGAAGGGCAGGGGAGACGAGAGGGTAAAAAAAACTAACAATCACTATTCAAACAGTTGGTGCTGTTGTAACTAATTTAATTTCACTTCTTTCATATTTTTTTAAATTTATTTATTCAAGTTATTAAAATAAGTCTAACTTTATGGCCCAAATACTTGGGAACCCCCTGCATATGCATCCCTCGCACAGGGCAATAACCGGACCTGGATCTCAATAATCTAAATGTCACACAGTATCAGTTTCTGTATGATCAGTCAACAACGGATTTTTGTATAGCGTATACTGTACTTTCTTTTATGTAATTGATCAATATTTTAAATATGACACAGTATCCTGTTTTGTATAATCAGTCAACAATATATTTTTGTAAAGACTTTTATTTTTTGCTCTATGGGTGATATCGACAGTGTATTTAAGCCTTTTCTGTAAGGCCTATACTTTTATTATGTCATTAATCGCAATTCTTAAGGTGACACAGTGAGCTTCACTGTATGTTCACTCAATAATGTATTATTTGTAAAGGCTGTACTTTTTTCTCTGACATTGTGCATGACATTATTACTTTTTGTAAATATATACTTTCAGTTTTTATTTTAATACCATACTAGACAATATTTTCTACTGTAAAGTGGCTTAAATATATAGCGTTAGTTATTTAAATGATTAATCAATCGCGTACGCCCATCAATAAACAAAATGAATGAATCACGTATAATTTAATATATTTATCATACTATTTATATATAGAGTACTACGTACAGTACATGTTTAAAACTCAAATTCTGTGCAGGATGGTTTATTATATCCAAGCGTCTGTATTAGGAGTTCAAAAGTCTAAGAGTTAGCCAAACATAATTATATTTAAGTTTTTTTATAAAGCAATAGTTTGTATTTAAACAAAGTTATAAAATTATTTTGCCAGCGTGTTTGGTATGGTTCACACTATTTTCTGACAAAAAGAATCATAACTTGACATGGACAAATTGTAGAGATATTCCAGTAAACTCACTTTTGTACCATATATCACAATGTACTGGTCGGGCCAGTTAAGCCAGACGCCTATCAGACAAAGCTTATTTACGAGGTAGGCAAGAAATTGTGCATATACCTATATAAAAAAACGGTACTTAAGCCATCCTCACTAACTTTCTCCACACCTTCTTCCTTGTGCACTCCCTTCGTTTCAACAAAACATCAACACACCGAGTCATGCGTGTTCTTTTATTCTTAAAACTCTTAATGTTTCTCTTTTTCACACATTCCCCTACTACTACGTCAAGTCACTTATTATGTGGCCTACCCCATCCTTTTGATCCACACATTATAACTTGATGTATTTTCTTCGTCACTGAATCCACACCCATCCTCTCACCTTGACCAACCTAATGTAACGCGCTTCTTTCACATTCCCTTTCAAGTCGCACCCATTCATTACTGACTCTGTCCATACGAATTTTTCACACACATTACTTAGGTATCTGATTCCAACCACATTCACCATGTTTTTTGTGTTTATCCTGACCAAACCACGCTTCACATCCATATAACAATCTTATTCCTTTAAACTTTATTTGAATACGGTTAACTAAGTGTTTTCTGAGGCATTTTAAAAATATGCTATCATTTTAATTTATCAAAGCTACACGATTTTAAAGCCATACCTGCTATTTAATAGGATTTTTGAAAATGAAAACAAGGCCCTTTATTTTTCAACACTTCTTTCTTCTGCTTTGAAGTAATTTCTATTGCATTGAAGCAATCTTATGCCGGATATGTTCCCCTGTAACAGCAGATGCAAGCCTTTTGCCACTTTCTTCCTTCACCTGAGAAAATGATTGCTACTGTAGGCAACTTACCATCGTTCGAGCTTCCTGCATACAACCACCAAAAAAACTAGAACGTTCAAGAGAAAGTCGCTCCTCACTCTCTACTTCTTGTCTCAAAAACACTATAAGCTTCTCCAGATGGTTTGATTGATCACCTTGTTTGTTTGAATGTGAAATACGAAACTTTTCTCATGCTTTCATAACATCATCTGGTAATGCTGACTCCACAAGTGAATATAACACTGCAGCATATTTCTCACTAGTTTCACCAAATAAATCCAGTGCCCTTGATTGTGATCCTAAGCTATCAAATAAGCTGCGCAAACTGACATCATTTAACGTGGCAGTCTTTTGTAATACTAAATGCAACAGTTCCCGTGTACATAGATTTCAATTAGAAGTTTATCCCTTGCGAATCTTGCCTTTAGTTTCTCTATAGCCTTCTGATACTTGGGTGCAGATGGTGGGAAACTCTCCACTGGTTCTAGGACTGATGAGCCAGGAGTGGTGTCTTGACAAAGGTATTGGAATCTATCCTCTTCTTCTATGGCTTGATATTCATGGATATTTTTGAACTGCCCCCAGAAACCAAGCCAATTGTGGACATCTCCGTTAAATTGTTTCAATTATAGCTTAGATAACCTCAAATATTTTTTTGGACCTAAGTTGAGTTGAATTAGTACTGGCTACACTTTCTGCCTTACTATTTACTATCCATAACATCGCGTATGAAGTTTTCATACTTGATCTTTAAAGTCGGCCATCTTTCGCAATATTCTTATATACTATTATACTCCTTGTTGCTGTCGTCATCTTCCCGTTCTGATGAGTACCACACTTAATTTATTTCCTCACCAAGACAAAATAAGCTTTCAGATTTTGTAGTAATTCAAAGAATAATTATATCGCAAGAACTTATTTATTAGTTTGTTGATACATATTATTTAAGCATAGCAACGGTAGCAAGGAAGGTAAACAACATCATAGAGGAATAAAAAACAATCATAACAGTATCTGGGATAAACATATCACAATAAAGTGCACACAAGTCTTTGGCGAGTGATTAATTGTTCATTGTTTTGTCTTATTTCAACAGATTTGTCCTCCGTTATCTTGAGATCCACTGAAATATCATTTTTAGATAGTTGTTTGGTAATAAATATTTGTTCCAAATAATAGCTAGAACGTGTAGACAATCTACATAGTTGTGTTCGGTCTCTAATAAATATCGTAACTCAGTTGCATGTGGTTAATTCTGGAAAAACGGAAGCAATGAGGTTACAATAAAGGAAGTCTGATGGACGCTAGATTAATAGGAAGCTTACACTGTTTGTTTTTTAAATGTATTCAAAAGTATTATGGGGAAGAAGGAAAGGGTTATGACACAAATTATTAATGGAATAAAACAAAATAATTGGTGATATTAGAAATATTACTCAAACATTAAATTATGTATATAATAAATGTAGTTTTAACTATTATTATTATTATTATTATTATTATTATTATTATTATTATTAGCACCGCGTCTTACTACCCGTTCGGGTTATACGCACTTACGCTAATGTGTAATGGTAGGGTGATTGTGAGATGAAATGAAGGACCTACAGTTTAAACGTGGAATCCAAACCACGGTGGAGGCCTGGCATTCCTCACATTCACAAGATGTCTTGTCAGAGGTGAAGGAAGGGTTTAGTAATCAGATAAATCTTTGCCGGGACCAAGGATTGAACCCCGGCCGCCAGCATAGAAGTCTGACACCTTACCCCTAGACCGCCAGGTCACCTAGTTTTAACTATAATAATAATAATAATAATAATAATAATAATAGTAATATTTACTTTACGATTATTGAAGTTTTCACTTTGGTTGTGTCATGCAAATGAGTATGATCTTTGGCCTGCTTTATGAAAGCTTTGAATCTGGATTTATTCTACGCGCCATTATCATTACTTAATAGTAAGGTCACTTATATTTTTTTCCGCCAACCCAACACAACGATAATTACTATACACTTTCATAAAATTTAATATTGAAAAGTCAAAGTTTTATTTATATATAGGTTGTCTGAAGAGAGAGTGGGTAAAAAACCGTGATGAAAAACTGTACTTCAAAATATTACTTATCAATTTTGACACAGCAGCCCTCCTCTTCAACTGCTGCAATTGTTGACGCACTCGTCATTCTACTACTGTACGCTTAGAAACAAACCGCTTTCCTTGGAGGATCAACCAACGTCAATATTCTGTGAAATCAAACTAAACATACTGTAATTTGCTGATAAATACATTATTTTGTAGTAGAGTGACCATAACTATATCTAGAAACAATAAATATAGCTAAAAACAATCTAAAATATAAGATTTCAACAGGATTAAATGTATGATTATCAAGATAGTAGGATCATGCAATAACACTCGTTTAGGGAAACGCTGCTTCCCTTTCCCCGATGAGGGCTGGACAGACCCGAAGACAAACGATCGATGAAATAAAGAACGAAGAGACCAACTGGCTGGCCAGTCGGTCTGAAAATCAACAACTTGCTCTAAGAAAGAAGAGCTGCCCCCTCAACTCCTATACTTGCTGGTGATATTTATAACTATAATGACTTGTTTCAACTTTATTTTCCTCTTATTTTATTTATTCCCTTTTTAACATTTCGGAAGCATTGCTTCCCTGTCTTCCATTGAATAAACGCCACTGTCGTAACTTCAACCATATTTAAGAGTAACATTGTCATATCACCACCAGATGTTCAGAAAATCACTAGACTTTTAACTTTAATAATATTTATTACATATAACTTATTAAATGACACTGTTTAAAAGAAAATACAAACACAATTTATCATTTAGACCTACTGATGATCAAAGACTTGTCTTCTTGGCACTACCAATTGAAACGAAGCCAGTCTTCTCGATTGCTTTTTCCATGCAGCATAATATAAAACACTAACATTTAAGGAACCGAAAGGAAAGATTACTAACAAAATATATCTTGAACAATAATCATAAAAAAGAATCCCAAAACACTACCCTACAATTTAAATAATCTGTTTCACAGATTCTCGAAGTATTTAGTAGGTTAACAATAAATATATAAATTCTCACTCTATTTATATTAGAAATTAATAATATTAGTTATCCACATAAAGAAAATTGTTATAATTAATACCCAAAACGGCTGTGGTGTCCTAATCAATCCTAATTATTTTTTCTGGTATTAGGACTTAATATTTTTATGACCGTTTATTTAAGGTTCATGGTTAGAGTATTTTCATGTTTATTTGTTGGTACTGTTATTAAATTTAGCATTTATGTGTAATGTCAACATAATGGCTTAGAAGTTATAATGGATCGTGTGATTTGCTCAAATAAATTATGTTATATTTCAAAGTATAAAACGATTTTCTCAATAGCTGTGATGTGTTCTTAAAATGGAAACGTTTCATTGCTATGAGTTCTTGTTGATGAAAAAGTTTCAAGAAGATACAGTTCTGTGGGAGGAGTTGAAAACCGAGTCGTGGGTTAATTTGAGAACATTTCTGGGATCATTTCAAGATATAATATTAAAATGCAACAGTAATAATGAAAACTCAGAATGTAATGACCAGGTTTCTCGTTACAAGGTGATAAACAATAGTAAACGTGTTAAAAAAACGCATTATTATTTTGGAAAACTTGCCAAGCCCTATGTTATAAAAAAACACTGCAAATTTGGGAGTAATTATTAGTTTTTTTAAACTCTAATTAATTATTTTTTAAACACTAAAATATTAAGGTCATTGACACTATTAATAATCCCCTTGGAAAATAAATGCATCCGATAAATACATTATAAGATTCCAAGAAAAGGGAAAATATAATAACCTCACTTATTTAAAAACTAAATGAAGTAGGCCTAAATGAAAGGAGGTTAAAAAATGCAATTATTAAAAACAGCACAGTAATCTAGAACCTTTAAAAACCATTAAGAATCTATAATATTAGCAGAAAAATATATTTTTTCCAATTTCAGTTATAATTCTTAAGCAATTTATTTTAAGAATTTTGATTTTTGTTCCTTAAAATAACTGCTAACTTCTGTTATTGGTTTCAGTTCGATTCCCTGTCTATAAACAACCCTTTTTTTTAAATAAGTATTTTGCATGTTAATTTTTGTAAAATAAATAGTTTAATTATCAATTAATACATTAGTAGGTTTAATAATAATTTTTGCCATATTTGGTATCAGGTTTTAAATCTATTATGTTAAAAAGTGTGTTTATTAATCTTTTTCGATTGTAGGTGTTTACATTCTAGCCCCAAGCAAAATAGTCTTTGAGGGTCTTGGCGTCTGTGTGTACACTCATTTGTGATTGCATATATTACATCTATAAATCAAATAGGGACAACCTGCAGCTTGTCACTGCAACATTATTTGCTTTCCAGGGTATTTCTAATTATTGAATTCCTATTTTAAAGCTTTAGTTTAACCCGCTAGTGGTAGACTTATCAGTATATTCATTAATTAATTTATATATATATATATATATATATATATATCACCATAGACATTATTACTATTAATGAAACAAATAGCCGAAACTATTGTTAATGCATTTTAGCGGGGATAGTACCTCATAGATATCATATTCTGAAAATTGAAAAATGACACCTGGACACGGGAATCGAACCCGGGACCTTCGGCTTAGTACGCCAATGCTCTTACCACTGAGCTATCCAGGATTCATCCCGTGCCCATGGTCATTCTTCACTCATATTTTAAGGCAGATATATATATATATGCAAATCCTGTACAATTATATATATAATTGTCGAATGGCTGCAAAAATGCCAACTACCGAGTCGCTAATGGCTGCGTTGTCTGATGGCTGTGATCTTAGATGATCACATGTTTATAAGCTGACGACTTCCGCACGTCCATCAGACTCTGCCTTAAACTATGAGTGAAGAATGACCATGGGCACGGGATGAATCCTGGATAGCTCAGTGGTAAGAGCATTGGCGTACTAAGCCGAAGGTCCCGGGTTCGATTCCCGTGTCCAGGTGTCATTTTTCAATTTTCAGAATATGATTATTACTATTAATGTGCCAGTATATTTTATTTATAGTTATTTCTACCATTATCAAATGTTGTATAACGTCCCTATTTATTTTGGGTGCCCGGTAGCCAACCCTAACTACTACACTACCGGGGCACCCTAGGGGGTTACATGGTTGGGATGGACCCCGAGCGGTAGGGCTTGGGATGGATGGTTCGTGGGGAATCAGGCTAGCGAGTTAGTCCAATAGATATATTTATCATTTTAGTCAGATGCTATACTACTACATAAGTATGAGGTAAACCCTGTGACGAGGAAGCACGTGCGATAACTGGACTCGTGAAACTACCCAGAGACCCGCGATCGAACCTCTGGCAGAGGTGAACCGCCAGATCACATGTTATATCGTCACCTCGTCTAACCGGCTACTCCACCACACATGCATCCAGCATGGCTTCCAACATTCAATACCGTGTGTTCTTCTCACACACAAACTTGCTGATCTCAATTCACACCATTCAGAAGGTCCATCAGTCGCACCGTGCTCGCTCATCAACAGGATGCAAGCTATATGAGCTATATGAGCTATATGCTACTCTCAACAGGAAGGCAACCCAATACTCTTGACTTCCCAGAAAATGTACAAGCGTGGGATAACCTCCTGCCAGAATAAGCCTTAAAATAATTATGCTCTTACAGTTGCATAGCTGCAGATTACATAACTTTATGTATAAACATATGCTGAGCAATTGAAATTTTCAAGCATCACAATATAATGTTTACATATATTCAAATAAGTTGATAGGTGATTAAATGTAAACATTTACCTGCATTTAGTGTATTAGTTTTCTATTTGCATAATTAACCCTTTTAGTGCCACGAAACAATCTGATTGGTTCCATATACTATCACTAGAAGTGCTACAAGACGATCTGGTTGGCTCTGCCTACTATAACTAAAAGTGCTACAAGACGATCTGGTTGGCTCTGCCTACTATAACTAAAAGTGCTACAAGACGAACTGATTAGCTCCGCCTACTATCGATAAGAGTACCACTAGCCGATCTGATTGGCTCCACCTACTACTACCTTTAAAAGTGCCAGAGCCGATGAGGTTGGCTCTCCAGATTTGAGTTAGTTCTTGCTTTATCTGATAGATAGTGTAGTAGTGTCATATATCACTGGAAAGAGAACATTTACCTCATTTATTTTATATAAGGCTGGCAACAAAAATTAACCATAAATAGTTGTTATTGGAACTTGGAATTTAGTACATTTACAATTGGGCGGTCACGTACTCAATGTACTATGTGCAGTTCCGGTTTGTGTACGAGCTGTATGGAAAAACCCAAGTGTTGCTCACATTCATACTGCTGTAAATAGTCTTGTAAATAGTTTTTAAATGTACTGGTTAAATTGTTCTGAGTTTAGAAAAATATACTATTTAGATTTTCATTTTATTTCGTCTGAATGAAAATATTTTTTTTTTTACTTATGTAAGTAGATAGGTGTAACAACTTTATAAATTTACATAATATTTTCTTTTAAATATGAAATTATTAATTAGAAAAGGCCTACCGGTAAATATTTATTCATGAGGTAGGCATTATAATAAATTCTGATTTATGTAAGCTCTAACGGCCCAAAAATATCTAATGTAGGCTATCAAATAAAAATTCCTGTAGTTACTATTTATAGCCTAATCATATATAGTCGAAACTTAATTTTCTTTTATGAAACTAAATGCACCACAACAAAATTAAATTGAAATGTATTTATAATATATTTTTTAATATTTTAACTAGCATTAGTTTTGAAAAAAAAAATTAAATTTAAAATTTAGAAATTAAATGATTTTGATTAAATCGTATTAATTTATTATTATTAAAGAACAGTACATACAAATTAAAATTATGGAAAAATTTAAATAATCGCTTCATAAATAAAGATTTGGCGAATTTTCTTGCAAACCCTTACAAAAATGAGGAAATAACTGTGGCATTCTTCGCACACAAAACCTAACAGGCCTCTGGCACTCTGCGAGCAAAAATTCTGAAATAGGTGTGGCACTAAAAGGGTTAATTTATAAATAAAATATTTTAAACTAAGAATCGTTGTAGGAATAAATAATCGGAAAGATAACTTGCTAATTAGAAAAGTAACCTCACATTCATAAATAACATTGTTAGCCATTGGTTTAGTTTACTCACCATTGAACTATCATTTCAAAATTTATTTTAGATCTACTTTAGTCTATTCTTATGCCAACCATGTATATATTCTTTTATAAATAAGATTAAGTACACTGTGCCTTTTTCACGGTTTGGTACACAACATCCGACATTCAAATTAATCATTAAAGTTTGTTTGTGATACCACTCCAAGCATATTCTTGATACCAATAACATTGAATGTGTGTAAAATAGGGCTAATCAAAACTTATGTTTTAGTTGTAAAAGTTAATATGGCACATAACCAGTGGTTTTATTTTTCACTGTGTCTTTTTACACCCAAGTCATCCATATTTAATCAGGCTAATAGGGTTGGGATGACTATGTTACGTTAGAGAAGAAATAACCATCTGGTATTTGAACCCTGATCTTGTCACTGGTAAACCAGACTAGACATTCCTGATAAATCCACATGTCCACCAATAACGTGGGCGATGAGGGCTGTTGATTATTTGGTTGTCAGTTGATTGGTAGTATATTTAAATTAGTAGCACACTTTAAAAGTGGTCTTTATTCTAATTCGGAGGAAAAAAAAAGCTTTGTTGTGATAGTCAAGTGACTGGCCATGCTTCTGGATATTGACAAATCTATATTTGTTTTGAAAGTTAAATGTCAACCAATTCAAATAAAAATATTCTATACCCACTTTTAGAGGATCTCTGCTGATCTATGGTTCCTCGCGGTGGCTCTTGAGAAGTCCCCTCACCGCCTTCTCAAGTTCCTTCGCCATGAGTTGGAACTAGAGTGGGGGCAAGGGGTACGAGTACCTGGCCAGACAGTTCTGTCCCGCTATCTTGCCCACTACAACTTTGTCGAGATGCACCTGGACAGTGTGTTCAAGTATGGAGAGGTCGCAACACTTCCGCCCGAGGTATGTTGTGTGAATCTGCATCGTTTTATAACTTAAGTATTTTCTAACTATTGGTGCCTCATTTTATCCCCTGTTAGCTTAAGGTTTCTATATTTTATGATATAACTATGCTTCATAGTAGGTTGATATTTAGCAGAAATGCTTCAATAAATTTATTGGATAGTTTAATCTGTTATCATGTACATTAAATAACATTAAAATTACTTGGGGAGCCTAAAGTTTATAAATAATGTACTAGTAACTTTGGACAACATTGTATTTTCTGTTCACATTCACTCAACATTCAATATTATTGAAAAATGAAACTGGTTTCACGTGCCTGCCAGTTGTTTGTTATCACATATTGTATATTCCGAACTGTTACTAAAAGTATTCATGCAGATTTGTTTGAAGATGGATGACTATTTTCAATCAAAACAACAATTTCACAACGATGATATTTATAACACTCCATTGATTGCACATAGCTTTAATCTCTGAGCAACAGAAACATCTGTTAATAATTGTAATATTTAGAGCAGGAGTTCATAAGATGGCTGTCATCCTCATTATGACTGACACACCACTTAGCTTAACGGTAGTGCCAACATAATCCACCAACTAGATCAACTTGAGGTATAGTATAATTTTGGTAGGAAGAACAGTAAAAGCTAGTTACTAAAGTTACTAAAACAATTTTAATATATTCATACATCAAGTCATGCAAACTGTATCTGTCACTTTCAATAAATACTGTCAATACCTATAAAATAACACAAAATAATTTACTAAAATGTTAATATTGTTGGCCACAAAGAAATAGTTTTGAATTTTCTCTACTGTTCTTCCAACCAAAATCAGGGTTTACCTAACTAATGTCTCAAAGCTAGTTAATAGTGTTGAGGATGCTAACAATGAGAAATTGCAGCTGACTGATAGACTACAGAATCTTGATCCCCGCCAACCATAATTTTGCTATCCTTTCCTTTCCTTA